>VWYI01015839.1:323-78994 GCA_013399455.1 Anthoscopus minutus | reverse complement strand
TGAGGTGAAACTCTGACATAAAAAAAAAAAATTAAGGAAAATTAAAGCATTCCTTTGTATGTCTGTTTATGTAGTATGTACATATGTTTCTATTTCAACTGAAGAAATGTAGTTTTGCAATTGAATATAGAGAAATACTCCAATAAAGTCTAAGTGGAACATACAATCAATGGATTTAAATCCATATATACAGTTTTCTCTGTAACAGAATTCCTGTGTGCTAGCATACATAAAATATGAGCATCTCTAATAAACAGCAGCTGGAGTATATAGCAAGCTGGATCTTTGTGTGGAATATCTTTAAGGTGTTTTTGGCACAACTTCCAGGACTGTCTTGACCAACACTTTCCCAGATGTGTAGGATTATGGGATATATCTTCTGGAATCTCTCAGGAAAGCACTTTAATTCACAGCCACACCTGGACTGGATATTGCAATCAGCTCCCATTTTCCACTTACAATTTTCCTTCCTCGTTCATTTTAATTTCTCTGTTTCCTCCCTTATCACTTAATATATTTTCCTCATTATTGGCATCTGGGCTGTGTGTTCTAACACAAACACCGAAAGACCAAATCAAGATTAAAAAAAAAAGAGCAAAAATATTCCCATTTCAGATGGAAGAGCAGATGGAGCTCTTGGCACTTCAGAGGATTCAAATTGACCCTCTGCACCAAGCTCAGGGAAGACAGACTGTCACTGCTGACTGGAAAACACTAAAGAGACCTGTTTTCCCATTGAATATACAGTAGCATTTTCTAATTCTTTAGCTCTAAGCTGTGCATGGCCATGAAAGAGCAGCTGAGGATTTTTTGGTTTGTTTTTTTTTTTTTTAGATTAGACCCTTTCGTATCTCATGGATGCTTTTCTCTTTTGTGTTGAAATGATTGTCCTGAATTTTGAGACACAAGTTTGATTCCACATTTTTTTATCAAGTGCTGGAGAGAGGCTGTGATTAATTAGTGACTACACCCTGCTCTTCTCCATGCCTTCTTGATCGTTTTAGAAGTCACAGTCATCCATGGATGGAAACTATCTTTATAGAAAGGGCTAAAAGCTCAGGTGGTGCAAAATAATTCAGCTCTGCACAGAGCAGCTCACAATCTCTCCTGAATTCTCAAAGCTGGCTCTGAACATTCAGGGGATAACTATATTTCCCAGGTACTATGTACTATGATGGTTTCCTATCTTCAGTAATAACACACTGAGCCTTTAATGAGCTTTTCAGAATATATAATGCTATTCCACTGTTTATAGCAATGTTTCATTAGACTGATGCAAAATACTTGGTATGAAATGTATTCATTTATTTCTAAATTATATAACTGCAATTTGAATATCTTTATTTTTTCCCCCTGAAGAGAAGAACAGAGTTACACTTTGGTTAAAATTTTTCTGAAGTAATAGAGCAGACACAAGCAGTATGCATCTTAAGGTAATATACATCAACTTTAAAGGCATCAAAGTTTCAGCTAAATGTAGAAGCTGAAAGACAGACACAAATCAGATCCTTGCAAAATGCTCAGGTAACTCAGATTCTGACAGAGCATGAGAGACTTCTTGGAGATATCTCCACCTTATTCTGATCAAACTGTTAAGAATGATTGATTGATCCATAGTGTCAAATATGCCAGTCCCTGAAGGGAACTTACAGGAAAGATGGGGCAAGACTATTTACAACAGCAACTAGTGACAGGACAAGAGGGAACACCTTCAAACTGAAAGATAATAGGTTTAGATGCAATACTAGGAAAAAACTCTTTACTGTGAAGATGTGAGACACTGGAACAGGTTTCCCAGGGATGCCCTATTCCTGCAAGTGTTCAAAGCTATGTTGGATGGGGCTCTGAGCAACCTGGTCTAGTGGAAAGTGTCCCAGACTATGGCCTGGGAGTTGAAACTAGATGATCCCCCTTGTTCCCTTCCAACCCAAGCCATTCTTTAATTATATGATTATTTTTGTGCAGTCGCATTCAGGAAAAATTCTGTTCAATAAGTGTTTTGGAATTATTTTGTATGGGAACAAAATGGTACCTTTGGTGCTTGAGCAGCCTGCATTTGTTTCTCTAAACCAGAGCAGAGAAAGGAGCAGGGGAGTAAGCACTTCTACAGGTTCAGAAAAAGTAATGTTGTCAACATTTTAGAAAGGATATTCCCTTACTTGTGCTAGATCCTGTGCTTCATTAGGAATTGTAGCAATAGGGAATGGTTTCAAATAAAAGGGAGTAGACTTACAAGAGATATTACTAAGAAATTCTTTACTTTAAGGATACTGAGGCACTGGAACAGGTTTCCAAGAAAAACTGTGAATGCCCCAACCCTGGAAGTGTTCAAAAAGAGGTTGGATGGAACTTTGAGAAACCTGATTAGTGGAAGTCCCTGCCCATCTTTAAGGTCCCTTCCAATCCAAACTACTCTATGATTCTCCACTTCTCTCCAGTGTGGTAAGAAGCACACCATCAGAATGTGGGGTCTGTCCATGCTGTGAGAATTTTAATTCTTAGTTTGATTTTAATTCTTAATTCTTCTTTGCCACAATGAACAACTGTGAATGGACACATCAGGATTTGGCAGTTACAAGACTGTTGTTCATGGGCAGGGAATTCTGTTCTTAAAGACTTGCTGGGCACAGCAACAGTTCTCTGAAACATTCTGTTTATCATACATCGTTTTGAGGAAAACAACACAGGCTGAAGAGATTTTGCTCTCCGGGTATTATCTTCTTGGCAAATACATCTTGAGAACAGGGTGCAAGTTGCTGTATTCAAAATACTACTTTTCTAAGGAATTTTTATGAACAATTCTAAGGAGAAGGTAGACTGTGAAAGATACAGTAAGGCTCATCTCCTCCCTCCATGGAAGGGAACTCTACCCAGGAGATGTCAATGCTCTTTACAGACACAGGTCACAGAACCTTTCATTTTGTCCACTTTCTTTGTTTTCTGTAATGGGAGTCTAAATAACCACTGAGTTAATCTTAAAGAGAATTCTGACAAAAAGCCACCAATTCCACCCTCTCTGCATTTTTTCATTCTGCTGTTGTGGATGTATTGCAAAGAAGACTTACACATGATGGCAGTACTTGCTCTGGCAGGAGCTGCAGGGACACATCATACAGAGCCTCCACCATGAAAGCTGCAGATATAATCTAAAATATGCTGAGATCCTTCATGATTTATTTAAACCCAAAATTAAAAGTCAGATCTCTACAGAAATATTTCTCATCATATTTTGCTGAAATTAGGATAATAAAGAAAAATCCTTCACTCTACTGAATGCATAGCAAACTAAATGTGGCTCTTTTACTAATACAGTTTTAGTTGTCCCTTTCTACCTCAATTTTTAAATTAATTCATTTTTTTCATGTTCTCTTATTTTTCTCTATGAAACTGGCAAAACCAGATTAGCTTAAAAAAAGCACTTCCCTTTTAAATAGTTATTTTTCATTTTTAAGGGAAAATAGAAGCATCTGAAATTATGAACATCATTTGCCACTCAAATATATTTTTGTGCCAAGCTTTGATATAAAGAAAATTTTCAGCTGAGTGACAAACCAATAAATACGTAGGCTTACAGTAGCTCTTCTGAGAAACTGAACTTCAAATAGTGTCTTTATAATACTAACAAAAATGTGCTTATTTTTATGCTTATTTTTCTTTCTTAGTTTGTTCCTGATGGTTAGGAAGTTGATTGTTCATTTTTCTACTGCCATTCACACCAGCTGCTATAAAGCAGCTATAAAAATACTCCCAGTGCAGATCTTGACCGTAGATCACTGTACCTAGACCCAGCTGCAGATGGATGGAGCAGCTGGTCCAGAGAGGTGCTGTTCCTGACTCCCACACACACTTGGTCATGATGCATGAACAGCACAGTTGCTCCCCAGCCACAATTCCCATCCAGTCACAGATTTATGAAGTAATGAGCCGCCTACCAGAAAAAAACAAAACCAGCAGCTCTCCAGCACACTTTAAACAAACACCCAAGAATATTCCATAATTATAAATAACTGCAACTCAGCCATCAGATGAATTACTAAAAACTTCTTTACATAACTTGTTAAATAGGAAACAAATAGAGTATAGCAAGGAAAGAAGGAAATATGGCTGTGTTGGGAGACAGCAACATAAAAGTAGGTAATTTTTTAGGATATTTTCTCATTTTTTAACATCAGTGTGATGGTTGAAGGGGCTGTTTTGCAATGATTTATTAATATCGCATGTAACCTGGCTATTTTATAATTATAATGTAAAGATGCCAGCTTATCCTGACTTCATCTATAAGAGAAGCAAGCAGGAAATGCAAAGAATAATGTGAGATAAGACATGGATTCTGTAGTAAATGCCAGTATACTGTGAAGGGACAATAGGCAGTCCACATCTTGTGAGGTTGCGAAATCCTGGCTCCAAAGCAATTAACATTGTTTTTCACTAGCTTGGGTATAAGGAGCCATCAAATATTAGTGGTCAAATGGAAATAGTCTCTCCAGAAGGGAGGTGTGATTTTCTTGGGAGGGGTTCCTTTATGCAGAATGTGTAAAACAGACCTGTGCAATCCACAGTTTCAGATTATGGGGGTTGTGGTCAGTTGGGTGTGGAGGGCACTTGGTGTTCTAAAAGAATTTACCTCTTGGTGTTTTGCTTCCAGTTTTAAACTATTAACTCAAGAAAACTAGTTTCTGCAGCTGCCCAAGGTGTGATGTTTATAAGTTCTAGAGCAGTGTCTCCCAGCTGTATCCTGGTACTACATACCAGGATACCTGTCCTGCATTAGGACATCATGTTGGTGGAGGACACAGTTCTCTCCCTATGTCTGATGCTAGGGTTTCCATGTAAAAACAACTCAGGAGCAGACAGAAGAATCCCAGTGCATAGTCTGAGCACCAGTGCTCAGCCTTGACCTGGACACTGCAGTTCCCAGAGATGTGCTAAGCTGCAGATACTACTTGCTCTCATCAGTGACCGTAGCCTCCAGTAGACAAGAACTACACTTGTCCATCCAGTTTGATCTGAGGGATGAGTGCAGCGAATCTGTAGAAAATAACTGTGCATTACACATTAGACAAAGACTAGAAATAAGGGCCTGACAGTTAAAGTTTTAAAACACTTATTTGCAAAAAGATTTATATAACAATTATGTCACTTACAGAATATTAAGTTCAGAAATTTAATATTCCTTGACTTTGCTTAGTATTATTTAGTGCTGATAAGAAATATGCTCACAACTCTAAAGAACCCCATCTCCTGTATACTGTTGGTTCCTAGAGAAGCAATACTGAGCTGCATTATTTATCTTATTTTCAACCAATTTTTCTTGCAAAATCCACCACTAAGCTTGAGGCTTAAAAACAGTACAATAACAGGGGCTGATTTCATTTTATGTCAATTACCTTGAAAGGGCAGGTTCAATCCCTTATATCTCTCTTCTTCAATAAGCATAAGTAATTCAATGACTTGTCCTGTATCAGCAGGGAAATGGCTACATTATCTAATAGCTTTCTTCCATCTCTAACTTGTAAGATCCTATCAATGTCAGTAGTTGAATTGTGTAACAAGGCTAATGTATTTACAAAAAACCAATATAATGGAGATAATAAAATCTAGACTGAGGAACTCTCCAATTTTAATAAGATAATATGTTGATTTCTTTCACCAGACAAAGATTTTCTTTTTTCTTCTCGATAGCTCTCCTCATTGACTTTGTCCTCTTTTTTTTTTCCTCCCATCTTTTCAGAGACCTCTTATATGAATCCCACAAGAAATTAGCCATAGCCATATATAAACTGATTAGTTAACAATGCATGACAGCAAGGGCTTGTATGCACAGCAACTGAAGGGAATTTGGGACAGAAATCCAAACTGTGACCTTCCTAGGTACTAACATTTAGGAAATGAGAGTATGTGCTACCCTAGAGAAACCTGAAATGAAGTTCTTCTCTGACCTTTGCCTTCTCCCACAGAATTAATTGTCCTTGCCCATTCCATTAACATTTTCTTCCACTGAGGTCTAACCAATGCAGCAGCAGAGGAAACATAAGGGTTTTTAAACTGAGGCTTATAAACAGCTTGGGCTACCTATACTGAGCAAAAGACTGCTAATTTCATAAGGTGATTACATTCTCCAATTTCTCCTCACAACACAATAGAGTTATAACCAGCACATTTATTTTAGAAGTAACATTGGAAAAGTCTTCTTTTTGTAGCAGTCATGTAAAGTGTACTCTGATATAAAGGAAGTCCATCCAATAACTCAATATGGTCATACAGAATTGTAAAACACAAACAAATACAGAAAATCCTTATTTGCTTGCTGGGAAGTTTAATTTTATTTCCAACAAGAATGATTGCTGAGCAAAAATTCCATCTCTAAAGTCCACTTCCAATACCAAGATGTGAATGAAACCTAAAATATGATCAAAAATTCAGTTTGCTGTCCTGTGGCCTCTCTGCTCTCAAGAACTGTGACGCATATCTGTCCACAAACACAATGTACCTCATTTTTTTGTTTTCTGAAGTGTTAGCTTAAACTCTGTGACTTTTTCTATAGTTTTGTGTGCTGCTCTGAGTGCTAAAATGAACCTCAGCATAATTTTCTGTGAAGTTCTTTTGGACCTGAGTTTATTTTAGAGTATTTCAGAGGCATTTATTTTAGAGGCATTACCTCTTGAGCAAATGGCTCCAGAGGAAAGCTTTTTAGCAGTATGGCATTTCTGAACCTGCTTTCCCACAGCCCCTGAGCAGTGTGTATACTGTGCTTTTTGGGGTGCAGTGTCATTTTTCCCTGGCTCTGAAGAGTACTTTTATATGCTGCAGTGGCTCACCTGCATAATAATAGTAAATTGCTGTATAATCATTAACTGATCAATACATGGTAAAGTAAACCTGAAATAAGGAAAAACAGATGTTGTTTTCTGTTTTTAATGAAAAAGGCTTATGCCTCCTCATGCCATATTGTCTGACATTTCTTGCATTTGGACCTTATGTACCAGACACAGGCATTTGCCACATAATCCATGCATTTGAATGCTGTTTACAGATTACCCAGAATACATCTGGAAAAGCAAAACATCAGCCCCTGACAAATGTGCCAATGAGCATAACCTTTGAGGAAAGGGAAGCAGGACACCTGAGAGCTGCAGATCCTAGAATGCAACTGCTCACATGCCCTGAAATCCTCCAGAGGCAGATGAAGACTTCTACACTTATCAAGAAGCCAGAACATTTCATTTACTTCAAAAATTCACTACTAGGAAAAGAGAAATAAATATCACTCCATCACCAGTGCACTTTAATTAATTCATTCCGATGCAGGAACAAAAATGCACCATTAAAAGTTTTCCAGGTAGAAACAGTTTCTGACACATTCAGAGTGAGTGGCAGATCCTCATGGTTGAATACAATAAATACTTAACCCCAATGGCTGATAGTAAATGTGAAATGGTGACATGATTTCTGTATAAACAGGGAGCACAAGCTAAAACTTTTTTCAGAGAGGGCAAATCACCTTAGAGATAGCATTGACATGGCCATAAATCAAGATGCAAGGATATCTTTAAAGGCATTTGACCCTGTTTTACTGGTAAAACTCAGGTGGTTTCCCTCCTAAGGCAGATATTATAGCCTCATTGAAATAATTCTCCTATGGTAATCAAGACTTCACAGAGAGCCATTATTCTTTGTGTGTGACCCAGTCAGCACTGGAGAGAGGGCATTACCCCAAAGAAGCAGGAATAGCAGCAGGAACAGCAGCTGCCACAACCTTACGTCAGCACTGAGAATGTTACTCTAGAGCAGGAGGGCAGTGTCTCATGAGGGATTCAATGAACTGCTATAATTTCCAGTATTAAGCTGCAAAGTCATATAGATATGCTAAAATTAGTGCCTTTGCTAATAGAACTGCACTGAAAACCACACCTCCACCCTCTCTCTTATTGTTCTGTGGGAAACCAACACCTTTCCTCTCAAGGGAAGTCCATCTACATGGTTTTGACCCTCCTTATATTGAGTTAGATCAAAGGTTCATCCAGTTAAGTAACTTGACTTACAGCTTACTTTCCTGAGCCACGGATGCTCAGGAAAGAATAAAAGGAGGTCACGTGCAGAGTGATCCCTGCCCTTCTATGCATCTCTGATAATCTAGATGTACTGACTTTTGTTGAATGAAATACACAACTTCTTTTGATTTTAATGCCAAGTGCTAGATTTTATTTTCAGCTTTTTGTTTGCTTGCTTGTTTTTAATCTGTTGACAGCCAATTTCACCATTTTCCTTAATTGTTGTCTTACCATGGTCCACAGGCACAAGTGTGACAATTTTCCAACTATGCCAGTTGCTCTAATTTAAGATAGAGTATCTCTTCCTGCAGACTTTGATCTGCCATTGGCTGCTCTCTAGTTCTTGTGTTCTAAGATATAGTGATGCATCTATCCTATATTCATTATTCAAAAAATCCATGGTTTTATATAGCTTATCATATTTTCTTCCAACTGCTCTTCTCTGGATAAAGAGTCCAAGTCTAGCCTCAATTCTAATGGAAATGGGAAGGGCTTACTGGTAGAGCAGCTGAGGCTCTTGTCAAGCTAGTCAAGAACAGTTCACCAAAGTACTTATTCTTGAAAAATATCAGTTTGTAGAAACTTAGTATTTTTCCAGGAATATTCTGGTCTTGAAAAAATCTTTTGTAAGAGGTTTTGTCAGTCAGGGTAGATTTCCTGGCCAAACTGAAAGCAGAAATGAGGGAATAACTGCACAACCATTAGCTGCTGGGATGTAACAGCATGGAAATGTCATTCAACCTATCTTCAGAACCAGAGTGCTTACTCAACTACAAAGTTAAAGAAATGATCACTGGATTAGGCAGTGTGCAATTGATCCAGGTCAAAGAAAGAGCCAGCAGGATGGTACAGTGAACCCACAAATTTTCACGCTCCTGGTATTACTCTAAACACTCTGACACAATTCACTCCATTCTCCTTCACCCTACAGTTCTTTTACCAAAACTAGCAACATAAAGAGCCCTCAAATTTTAAAGCAAAAATAAATTGTTATCCATTTCCATGCAGTTCTACACAAACTGAGTGTTGCTGCCCAAGGAACACAAAATTGCTCTGAAATTATAACAGAAAGGAAAATCAGTCACCAGAACAGTGGAACCTGCCTTTGTCACTGAATAGTGGCTTAAGCTGCATCTGGGCACCAGGCTCTGTCTTTGGTGAAATTTGCTCCAATGTTTTGCTTTGAAAGATAGCATGGTAAGAACAAATTCATCATTTCTCATTTGAGAAGATAAAGATGGAGGCATCTAGGGGTTATTTCTGGTGAAAGGTGGTTTTTGGATTGTACACTCCAGTTCTCAGATACTCAGCATGTTGCTGCTTGTTTTGTATGAAGTCAGCTGTAGTGCTAGTGAGCATCAAGAATATCATAGCCTACATTTCATTTCTTGGCTCAGTTAATGACTGCAGAGTAGATGCTGCTGACTGTGAAAAGTAGGGAGTGAAGTATTTGTGCATGGAACTCAGTCCTGAGTAGATGTTTTATTTAACTTTAAAAGTTTCAAGATTTTCTTCTTTTGCCAAGTTTAATACTGATATTTTTTCAAAAGTAACAACCAAGGCCGATCCTCCCAAGGTCTCAATTTCCTCAGCAGCAGCTGAATTCCACATTAAGCTGGTGTGTGCATATAGTGCCAACCAGAGCAAGGCAAAGATACCACCTAGAGTTGTACAGCAATATTAACAGAGCTTGCCTAGCAGCAAGGGAGACTGATGCATCTCTTTCAGTCCTGGATGTGATGTGGGTTAACTCCAGAGCAATAGGTAATTTCTTTAACCCAACAGCCTGAAGGTATAGTTAAAAATAAGTATGTTTTGAAAAAGCGTCTCTTTTCTTTTCTGGCTCCATGTAATTCTCTTTCAGATTGGAATGGTTTTCTTTCCCATTCTACTGATAGTGAGCAAGGGAGCTTTCAGTGAGGTTGAACAAAAGTGGAAAAAAATTATTGAAAATCATTGTTCTTTACAATTTAAACACATGTATGAACAGAGTTTGGAACAAATGTACCTCTCCTGACAGGTGGAAGAGATAGACTTACTTGTGTTGATATAGCTGTATGAGAAAGGAGCTAAATTATCACTTTTCCCTACCATTCAGTATCCATGCTGGGAAGAGAGCTTATTATCTCTATGACAATTACTCTCCTGTGCATTGCAATATGGAGAGTAGCTCAGATAAAGCATGTTGTCTCTGCTGAACTAAAAATGAAAAATTTCACAAGCTCATATTCAGTGTCAGCTTCTCCTTTGTTCTTCAATTTTTGTGATCCACAAGATTAATCTCCTGGTTAAATCACTTAACAGCTACAGTACTTACAGCTTTATTGTTTTCACATTATCCAGCATATCAAAACCCAAGCCAAAACACAACCACACAGGCCAAATTTTTGAAAGGGTGTGTCTAGGAACAAGTTTTTCTTTGTGAATAAGGAAGTATTCATATAAGGTTTTGATTAAGAGTGAATACTGTATAACCAATGACAAAAATATTCATTTTGTAATGATGCTTTGAGCAAAATGTTTCTTGTTCTGTACTGTATTGTTGTCTAAAATGGGGAATATTGTTTGTACTCTTATTTTGTCTATACCATGCTTTGGTGTCTATAGTTTTCTATGTTGCAATGGCTACACAGAAATCCAGGGTCAGGGGAAGAAAGCCCCAGAATGATGGCTGTTACAAATACACCCTGAAAACTGTCAAAGATAAAAAATTAATGATACATACACTCCAAAATCCCTAAAACCCTCCAGAAATAAAAGCGCAAACAAACAATAATAATAATTTAAAAAAACCTTAGGGGAAGAAATACATAAAATTTTTTTTTTTGATACAATGCTTTTATATCACTAAAATATTTATTCAACCTCCTAAAAAGACCCAGATCTTCAATCTCAGACATTTAAGGGTATTTTTGAGGATAATAGAATTGATTGCACTATGACATACATAAAACACTTATAATTACAATCATAATTCAATTTTTTTGGTCTAATTAAAAAATTTGTATTCTGTATTCTGAAATCAGATGGTTCCATAGAATTAGAAGCTTTGCAGAAGCTGAGGTAGATTAGATTTCCCAGATTTTCTTTGTCTTAAAAATCAGATAACTTCTCAAAGCAAGTGAACAAGGTAGTACAAAAAAAATTACCTTAAACTGAATTTTTGATCAGTTTTTAGTTGCATTTTTCTGTACTTTCTTTTGCAGTTTGTCCTACAATCTCATCTGCTTTTAAGGTGAGATTGGCAGCCCCAGCACTGCCTGCAGCTGCCAGATGGGGGGAAGTCCTGGCCCAAGCCCTCTCTCCGCCTCAGACTTTTGCAGAGATCTTGCATTATTTTTACATCCATGACTGCAGTGGTTATCTCTGAAATGGAACTGCCCTTCTTTTAAACAAAGTTGTGAAGAGATTTACAGTGGTGGTCAGTCTCACCCTCCAGCTGCCTCCCAGTAACAGCTGCGTGCAGGCTTTCACACGCACACACCCGGCTTTCTCAGGGCTGTTCTGCAGTTTTACAAACTGAGAGGTAGAAAATACTGAATACTAGAAAACTTGAGAGCACTAGGCATCTTTCCTCCTCAGGCAACGTGTCTTTCTGTGAGTGTTCATGAGGTCCCTAGGCACGCCTAATCGGGCACCAGCCGGTCTCAGATAAAGGCTCTGGATGGCCCCTTGGGAAGGAAACATGACTGCAAAAAGGTTTCTTCCAATTCTGCAGAGAAACACGCTGATGCCTCCTGATTGCACACGCTACCAGCTCTTGCCTTTGCAAAAAAAAAAAAGGTAAAATATGAAATTTAAGGCACTTCTGCATTAGAAGAGACACAAAAGAAGCAGAAGGAATAAATGTGGCAAATGTAGCTGTAGGGGATAAAGCTATCCTCTTTCCACTAAACACGTCTGCAGGAAAACACTTGAGATAAGCTTCATTATCTTTCTATAGACACCTTGCTAACACAGGTGGGAGGCACTTAGGTAACTAGCAGATGAAGGGTTTGCTCAAGGTCAAGCAGAGTCTATCAAAGTCACTGTTTAACCCAGTGAAAAAAAATATATTGAAAGCCTCCTACAAAAAAATTTTTAAAAAGGAGAAAAAAAGAAAAAATGCTTTTTCTCTTTTCAAAATGCAAATTTCCTCAGAGAATATTTTTTTCTTTTTTGTTCAGTTTTTCCATACAAGTCATGAACCAATGTCTGATTTTTAATTGTGATATTTTAAGACCCTGCATTTTTCATGTCTTTCCAGTGTTTTGTGTAGACAATATCGCATCCCTCTTAGCTGTAGTTGGTGCCAGTTGTGGAATCTGGAAGTACTGATTTCCAGACCCTTGTACTTACGTATTTCATTTTGTGTTTCAGTATTTCAGAAATACTATAGTTAAAAAAAAAAAAAAAGAAAGAAAGGAGAAGAAAAGAGAAAAGAAAAGAAAGAAAACTCAAAATATAGCTCCAAGTGATCTGCCTGAAGCAAACAGAAATGTAGATGCTGGATAGTGTCCAGGACTCCTGGTTTCCTGCGACACTTAGAAGACAAAAGTTAGGCCAGCATGCTGCAAAAAGATACCACGCTTTTTCAGCACTGATAGGCTTTCCACATCTGCAATGCCTCAGCTATAGAATTAGTTGTCAGACCCAAATTATCTCTCTTGCAGGCTGTACAGCCCAGGTTTGCAGGGCCATAAATCAAGGCTATAGTCGGGTAATCAGGAGGCGAAAGAGGTTTTAAATAAATATTTTTATTTAAATCTATTGCATTTTTAAAAAAAGTAATTCTATTTAACTTTGTAATCTTTCTGATATTTTGTTTGGTATTTTGGGGGTTTTTTTCCCCTTCCTCTATTATTTTTTTTTAGCAAGCAGTGGATTCATCCCATGGGAGCTACTGGAACAAAGACTATAGGGGAAAGACAAGCGTGCCTTCAGAGATGACATTTTTAATTAATAGCTGAGGATAGTCTAGGAGCAAAGATAGGGTAGAATGAAAACCTGGATTAAATATTGTTGAACTGGGACCGGTTCATGCAAAAACATCAGGTACAGAACCTCAGAAGCAGATCAACCGAAACAGTAGAGCTGAGTTCGATTCTGGATTGAGCCAGGTCTAAAATAAGCAGCTTGATCTTACAACTCATTCTTGATACTTATCTTCCTTATCCCCATATTAATGGCCAGACAGTATTTGTGCTCTTTTTCCTTGATTTTTAATTTTTCTTGTGTAAGAGAAAATAAAGGTTTCTTGGGAGGAGGAAAAAAAAAGTGCATTTTAGGGAGGGGGTTCCTTCTTTTTTGAGGAATCACAGTGAAAAAGAAAATTTTTATCAGAGCTGGAAACCTGAACATGAATGCCAGTAGGAATGCAGTTGAAGTGCTACAGCACCATCTCCTGGAAGTCAGACACTACTGAATTTCTAGACCCGATTTAATACATAGTCACTCAGAGAGATGAAATTTACCTTGGGATTAATTTAATATATTTCTCTTCACAAAAATCTTTTAACAAAATATGGAGCTAATAAAAACGATTCACATGACATATAATAGTTTCAGGTAAATTTTTCTGTATAGGATTTTGCTGCCATCAGGCAGTACTTAGTCCTTAAACTCAAGCATTTGAGACTAAATCATGACAGAAAGGAGTCAAAAAATTTGACAGTAAATTTTTGACAGTTAGAGATTTTCCTTCAACGAAAAATTATTTGGTTAGTTACTAGTAATTTACTGAGATAATAATAAAAATATCAAACTAATTCAGAAAAATAAAAGTACCTAATTCTGGAAAAAAACGCTAAAAGTAGTATTTAAGATTTTGAGAGTTTACATTACCAGTTTTTGCTGCCCTAGAATAAACTTTATAGCCTGGTAGCAAAATTAGTCTTCAAAAAAATATATATACTCAACGTGTAAATATGTATTTTTAAAAAAATACAAGTGTTATATCCTTTTACCATGAGGATTCTTGATGATTTCCTCCCAAATATCTACTGACATATTTTGGGTAATCACAGTATGCCCAGGCAAATTTTTTCCCAAAAGCAGAGGTTTTCCTCCATGTTAAGTGAGCAATTTCCCGCTCCTGCTGAGGATATGACACCCTGAGTAAACGTCCTGCTTATCACCTATTCCGGCTTGGAACCTGTCTCCCTGAGCTCCTGCTGGCTCAGGACACGTGGGATGGTGCCGGGCAGAAGCTGCAGTCTAAGGAGCCCTGACTGAGGCTCATAACCTCATTATAAACAGGGTTTGGCATGTCAGCTTTTTCCAGTTCAAGTGTTTCGTGTTGGGACTAAATCTTCTCTTACCCTCTTTTTGTTCCCATATGCATTTTATCTGCAGAGGGGTAGACTCCACTTTTTAAAAAGTGATATCCATCAATAATAACTCAGAGAGCCCTGGAAAGTGGTTTCCTTTGCTACAACTCAGTTCAGCAATGTCGATAAGCATAACGAGCACTCAACAGAGCTCAATAGGCTTTAGGACAATTTGCCCTCACGCACCTCTGCTGAGACATATTCTGGCTTTTTTCATACTGAATTCTTCCCTCTTTTCTGCTTGCTCTCTGCAAGAAGCCGCGTCTTGTTGAGACACATCCAGAGACAGCTTATGTTTTTGCCGTATTCACATTTCTGTTTTAAATTTACAGTGCGAAATGTCTCAGCCAAGTTTGGCAGCCGGGGCAGCTCGCTCCATCCGCGGCAGCTCCGCTCCTGGCAGCGGCGCTTCCAGGCTCCCCTCGGGCGGCCNCAGCGCCGGGCACCGCGCACGGCAGCGCAAACCCGGCCCGGCTGCCGGACCCGGGACACGCCCGGGACACGCTCCGGCAGCAGAGCGCGGCACGGTCCCTCGCCGTGCATCCCTGCTGCTCCGGCTCACTTCCTTGTGCCAAATGGCAACCTAGTCCCAATGCACCCCCTCGGGACCAGGGAACAGTCCCCTGAATGACACGGGAGAGACCCCTCAGACTGTCTCAGGAGGGTGGGCTTCTGATTCTATTCGTCTGAGCATTGCTGATCCCATCCACTTTCGCCAAGAACTCAAACTGGCCACGCAAAAGGTTAATACAATGGTGCTTTCAACATGGAAAGTAAACTCCTGTATGGACAAATCAAGAAAAAAAATCACATTTAAAGATAGCATTTAGCACAGAACTTTTCCAAAATTATTCCAGTCATGAGTAAATAATGGTGGAACACTGAACTGTGAAGGCTTTTGAAAAAATAGAACCATAAAAAAAATAGGATTTGAAGAAACTTCAAAACCCTACTTCTCTGAGATCAGTAATACTTTCTAATGATACCCTAAATATGCCTTGTAAGTATAGATATAATATATATATATACATACTAAATCTCTTAATCATCAATCAACCTCTTCTACTGGTTCATTCACTTTTACTTTTTTTAATTTTAGAAAGCTTTCATGGTGCCTGAACTGAATGTCTTCTGTATTTCTTCAATTGCCTTGTTGTTCAGTATATCCCTACTGGATGTGAAAAACGGATTATCCTTTTGCTCCTTACATTCTTGAAGACTTTGCTGTTTTTTCTTCTTTCAGATTTCTCTTGCTCAGGTTGTTCTGCCCTCCCCTTTAGCTATATATAATAGCATTTCCTCATTTTGACCTCTAGAGTTTTGACCTCTAATTCAGCTTTCAGACTCTCCAGAAGGTCCACTTAATTCTTGCAGTACAGTACTCAGAGCTGTGCTACTCAAGAACAGCTGTAGTGGTCTAACTAAGCCCTTAGCAGCAAGTAGAAAACTTTTGTTAGCAGCACTTACTTCTGTCTTGTTTTTTGTGGTTTTGGTTAGGTTTTTAGATATAAAGATATCTCCTTTGTTTTATGTTCTTGTGGGATTCTGTCATCAAGTGCACATTGTATTTTCTTTTATTATTCAAAATTCCAAAATGGATAAAAGTACACCCTCCACTTGGAAATCCAGTCTTTTTTTTGCATGTGACCTCTTCAAAGTCAAAATACTCTCATCCTTGAAACACAAACTGGGATCATGTCAAATGTATTCAAGTCTGACTTTGCAATGACTGTTGTGGTCCAACAAGAAGACAGAAACCAAATGGGCTGAGAATTTGGTTCCATTTGGAACAATGGCAAAACACAGTTGAGCTTCTATCTATCACACCTGGCTCAGAGGACTTCTAATCTAAAGAGTCTTGTCGGCATCAGCTGTAGATTACATATTTTTTTTATTATTTTTGTGAAATTCCAGGAGAAAAAATGTTGAAACACTGCATATGTTACATATCAAAACCACCTGGACATATGTTTCTTTAACTATTGACATTACATCATGACAACTGAAATAGCATTGCATAAATCTCTCTAATACCCTTCATGAAGGCCATCAATAATTTTTAAATGTTCACAACCCTGAAGTGTAAGATGGAAAAGATAATGTTGCTCCTTTGGATATAGGCAGGGATTGCACTTAACCACAGCATTTTTTATAAACTCTCAATAATGAGAAAGCACATAGTGACATGGTGATGGTCTTGGTTTGTACCTCAGTTACCTATGACAATTTTAATATCTTATCTTTAAGCAACTTTACTTGTACTGCTTCACATTCTCTACTTTCTCACTGTTGTAAAATGGACTTCAAGATACAGTTTGAAAATTTCTTCATATATGAGAAACATGGAAACATATTGCTTTTATTTGCACATTTATGTAATCAAGATTGTGAAGATTAAAGTCTTCTCTTAAACAAGTAGTTTTAGGAACTTTATAGCTATGTATTTGCTTGTTTCAGGAGTAGCAGGAAAGGTATTACACTGTAAATGTAAAAATCTTGCAATTTGAAACAGACTTTTTCAGTGACACATTAGATAGGCTTTGGGCTATCTAATAGAAGATACCAGGAAGAATATTCTCAGACATGTAGTGAGGAACAATATTAAAATAAAAATTACATATCATTATAACTGGTATTATTATATATTATATATATATAAAACTTGTATTATATCATTGTAACTTATTTCCCCTTTATTCTTTGTCTTGAAACTGGGCTTGTTCCCACACCACAGAGCCTTGCTGTCCATGAACAGACCCAAGAGCACTGACAGATCCAAAGCTCCAGGTGCCACATTAGGCCACCACTGTGACATCTGATTCAGGTAGGGAGAGGCTGGCCCTGCTTTGTCCTGTGTGCAGCTGCAGGTTGCTGTGCCAAGCAGCAGGGACAGGTATTTCCCTTCCACAGCCTAGCCTCTCTTATGGAGCTAAGGGATAAGGAGATGGGAGAAAACAAAAAAGGATGCCAGAAAAAGAGCGCTGCAGCTAATGAGAAAAAAGGTGATGAAAGTCATCAAGCATTCAGTTCAGTGAGAACTGAAAGGAAACATTATATAGGAGGTGGTGCTAGAGTTTGGAAAGACCCTAAATATCTCAGCCTCCACAAGCCTGCAAAGGGAGCAGAGATATTGGGAAACCTTTTGAAACCAGAGATATTGAAAAACCACCCTCCAGGGACAGGAGTTCCAGGCTGGCTCATCCCACCTCGCTCCTGTCCCAGCCAGGTAACCCACACTGCCACGCCTCTCTGTGAGTGGGAAGTGTATGAGATCTGTCCCTAGAGAAATGAAGCAGCAGAATTAGTTTGAGAAGGAGGAGGACAGAGCCTGTTAGTCACCTTGTGCTGAAGGTGACAGTAAGGAACAGGAATTTCTATTTATATAGGCACTAAATCCAGGTTGCATTCACAGGAAGGTCAGATTTGAGTTACTGGCCCTGCAAATGTGCGGGGTGGGGAACAGACTTGACCACTTAGGGAGAAAAAGCGAAACAAGGAAAGGCAGAGGTGAAAACTGCACATAACCAGATGACAGAAAAAGTGGAGGAAAAAGCTAGCTTGCCTAAGGAAATTACAAATTAAGGGTTAAAGTAAATGAAGAAAAAACCAGAAGAGGATAAAATTATAAAATTCAATAAAAAGGACAGTGCATCCCTGTGAAAAACAATGTTTGATTAGGACTGGTGAGAGTTTCAGGGAACCTGAAGAGTGTCAATGACACCAAGATGACATATTATGTTAAATTAAAGACATATTAAAAATTACATTAAGCATAGAAGAAAAACAGCGATTTGAAAAAATATAGCCAGTGAAACAAGACAGAGAGCAGGCACAGGAACTGCTGCTTTTAAAAACTGAGATAATGCTGCCATTTTATCAGATTCAGAGAAATCCAGGGAAACTCCTATTGCCTTTCTCCTCCTGAGTGGAAAGACAGAGATCTGATAGGACAAGCATGAGAAAAGTGCAGTTGTATCAGAAATTGCACTTAGAATGCAAATGTCTGTGGGAGAGGAGGAACTAGATTGTGGTAACACTCTAAAGTTAAAGAAAAGCAAAACAGCAACCATTTCTGGACTTAAAATTCCACTTTTTTCCCTGCTCCCTATGAATAACATTCAGTAACAGCTATTCTGGTCTTTTAACCAGGTTTTTTTCTGAGACCACTGATAGCTGTGCTATATTCAAAGATTTTAAGAGGCTTAAACAGAAGAAAATACATTAATTCTCATCATGAACAAAAACATGACAGCAGGAGATTGAACTGCAGCTTGTTCTGTAAAATCTACATACCGTGGGCATAACTCTGAGTTACTATAGAAAAATAGTCACACAGTAAGGTGGAAAATAAGCTTTGCCACTTTCCTATCCATTTTTTTTTGCAATCTCTCCACATCTTTTTCTATCATCACATCTCAGCGTTTAGATGATGGATGAAAGACCCATGAGGATTTCTTTAGAAACTGAGATTTTAAGAACCTCTTAAAGTACTCTGCTGAGTTTACTGACTCAAATAATAAGTCTTAATTTTATGCCACATTTTTTAGCAGTAGTTCTCAGATTTTCTCGAATAGATCTGTTCAATTTTTTTTTCTATCGACAAATAAGCAACACCTGATTCATAGGCAGCTTTTCTTTAAAGGACTTTTCTTTTAAAGTATTATATATATTGAAAAAATGTGAAAATACAACAGCAGTTGACTAACTGTTCTGACCAGTTTGCTCTGAATATAATCAAAATTGGTATAAAATATCCCATTAACCACAATGGGTTATGTCAACTCAGTTGCAGCTTTCCTTTAGATCCCTTTGCATATCCTCTGCCAAAATATATTGACCTTGCTTTTTTTCAGTTTGTGTCATAAAAGATGTCAGCATAGGGGAGTTTTGGTGCACCCCTGGAGATACTGGACTGCTGAGCTCAGTGAAGTCAGACCCAGAAATAACCAGGGCCCTGGTCAACCCATTGCACTTTAGAACAGAGGTTTAGTCCAGACTGTTGGTCTGGTCTAAAATTGTGGCTCAGAGGCAGCAGCTGTGAGGGCTAGCTACCATGTGAGGCTTAGCACATTTACTAATGCATCAGTAAAATGTGACTAAAAACCTCTTCAGAACCTCAGCTGATAGGGTGACACTTTGATTCAAATTTCAGTTTCATCTTTGACGTATTAAATCAGGGGCTTAATTAGAAGCCTGCTTTCCCATAGAAAGGTTGAGATCACTTAAACAGCAACAGATGGCAGCAAGAGAGAACTTCATAAGGAAACTGGAATAAACCAAGAGTTTGCAGGTTATGGAAAAGAAGGTAACAAGGCCGTGTGATTTCTCCCTGCTAGAGCTGTGTCAGCAGCCAGCTTCTCCTCCACCTGCCCTCAGTGGAGCTATGACCAGACTAGGATCCCAATTGTATATGTTTTTATCTGGGTCACAGTCTGAATTTTCAGGGAATGTGGTTTATAGCAGAATCCAGAGATACAGGAAGTGCAATGTCCTAGAAATCAAATGGAAGAATTACAGGAAGAGAGAGTGGGCTGAGAAGTATGAGGGAAGGTAAACGTCATAGATGTACTAGACATGGAGACTCCAAGAACAAAGAAGCTGAGGTCTGCAAAAGCCCCAGCAAAATAAAAGGAACACAGTTCTCCACATGGAGAAAGTTGGCTGTGACCTACTATTGCTGGCAGATGGAGCTTCAGCCTCAGCTGGCAATCTATTAGGCTTTAAAAAAAAGTAGCAAACTGTCTTGGCAATGAGAGGGAAACCAACTGCATTGCTGAAGGAAGAAAAACCGCATGCTCTGGCAGCTTAGTGGCTCATAAGCCCTGCTCTCAGAAGAAACTGAATGGTGGCAGTGGCTGGTGACTCACTTCTCTGCATAACAGAGGCATCCGCCTGTTGGTGTGACCTAATGCTTATGGAGAGGCTTTGCCCAAACCAGAGCTACTGCACAAGTTTGCCAAGGCTCTGACACTTCCTCCACATGGCTCAGTCACTTGAGAGCTAATGGCACTTCTCAAGGAACAAGCAAGGGAAAACCATAAAAAACAGCAGGGATCCTGAAGGGATGGTGAGAGAACTGGAGCCTCAGCTGGTGTTCTTATCAACCCCATCAGAGAGGGTAAAAGCCTGAGCAAGGACAGACACATCCTGGAGATAAATAAATGGCTGTACAGATGGTGAGGCTTAGAGTACTTGGGTTTCCTGAAGGGGGAGGCTGTATTCATAATAGGGTCATAAGAGGGATGAGAAGGAAATGACTGAATCGGTTGTAGATATGTGTAAAGTATTTTGCCTTATATGATGCAGGATGCACATGTTCACTGAGATCTGGAATCTGGAGGGAGACAGACCTGTTGAAATTCCCCAGGGTAATAACAGAAGGAGGAAAGGACATCTTTGGAAAAGAAATAAAACAGGATGAAAAGAAACCAGGGTGTGTTTAATTTATTTTAGTAATTTTGTAGTTAGGTATCATATTTAAACTAGTAATGTAGGCTAATACTGCAATCAGACCCTTTCACCTGTCCTAGACTGCTATTTTATGATGTGAGGAACTGCCTCTGAAGAAGCTGCTTACTCTACAAGTACTCTGAAAGAAACTGATGTTACTGAGTGCCTAAGATAGCTAAAAAATCAGAATAAAATATCTCTTTCACAGATCTCAGTGGGAATCAAATCCCTTCTTGACTTGAATCTTATCAAAAAGGAAAACATGACTGAAAGTAAGGAGGGGCAGGTAAATTAAGGGAGAATGAGCAGTGAAGTGGTGACTTGATACATCTTGAAAATTGAGGAGGAGGGAACACTGGAAAAACACGGCAGTGGGCTTCAAGAAAAGAGACTTTCATAACTCAGTGAACTGAACAATAAGACCCATTAGGAAACACAACTATAGTAAGGAGTCCAAGGGAGTAGCTGCTGGTAGTTTCTTAAATAAGACACAAGAAATATGAATGGCAAAGTATAAGGAAGTGTGGCCACTGCAGAGCTTGATTTAACTTTTTTTCAGCAGCATTGGAAACAGAACAGAAGTGAAATCTTTCACTACATCACAAATTCCTTTTTCCCTTGGCTCTTAATTTCCCCTTAGCTGTAATGAAAAATATTCCTTCTAAATTCCACCTCAGATTCTCCTTGAAAGAAAATGAATGAACATAATGAGCATGAAGCAAGATGCTTTAGCTACCTCTTCAGTATTTCATTCTCAAGAAAGAATATAAATATAATTTGGCCAAATTCTTGGCCAATGAAGACAAAGCATGACAAATGACACAAATGTGAAGAGCCATTGGTGGAAAGAACAAAAAACAAGAAAATTTTAGTACACTTGTCCTCCCACAAAAAGAGAAACAGCAACATTAAAGCACTCCACAATTTTTTAAGTAGTAAGACCTACTTTTCTGCTTAATGGGAAAGGAAGGCTAATGACAGATGTTGCCAATGGATCTGAAGAGTTTCATGGGTTTTTTGCTTTAGTCTTTACCAACTGTGACTAGACAGCTAACACGATTACCATCAACATCAAAGGAGTATGAAGTCCTCTGGCATAAAAAAAGAGTATCTTGGAGGCTACCTAAGCAAGTTAACTGCTTTCAAATGATTTGATACTCTCTTTAAATTCTCCTCAGAGAAATTAGGGCACTGTCTAGAGCAATGCTAGAAAATGGAGTCATGGAGTATAGCTGGTCTCCAGAAGAAAGAAGAGATAAAACACAGTGTAATGAGCATAAAAAGGAGAAAAGGAATCCTCAGTCATTTACAGACCAGTGGAGGGAGCTTAATTTCTGCTGTGTGATGACCCTGGAATAAATAAATATAAAGAAAAAGTCTATAAGTATTTGACATATAGATTAGTAAAGAAGAAACACTGTTGAATCCATTGAAATAAATGGCAGAATAAAGGGGTATGTGGATAGGAAAGAAGAAAAAAAACAAGTATGACATAATTGTATTTCTTTAAGTTTTGGCTGTTTTCTATCCAAATTCTATAAGCAGGTTAGGGACATATGGTTAAAAAAATAAATGCAACATCAAGATGGGAAGATACACAGAGACAGGATCTACAAGGTTCTATGGATGGTCTGGTAGTCTCTAGACTAATATTTAAATTATTTAAACATTGGATTGGACAGGAGAACAGAAATAAGTTTTTGAAATCTGAGGCTGTACAGTCCTGTAATTGTAAATACAGTAGACAGCAAGATTAGAAGTCAAAATTACTTTGATAAATTGAATATATTCTTGATGTCAAGAATGACATTGAGATATTGAATAAATGACATTCAATAAATGCGACACAATTCAATAAGGCTGTGTGCAAAACATGGCACTGTGAGAGATAAACAAAAGTGAATTACAAATACATCAGCTGTTGCTAGCTGCTGTAAATGGTATCCATTTTGAGAAAGACAAATGTGGAGAAGAAAATAAAACAGTCATGACAATGGGATTACAAACTGCTCTGGATGGGTGATAGATCTGTGATGGACATCACTGCTACTCCTTTGGGAAACTTCATCTCACTTGCAGATGAGACTCGCTGTACAGCAAAAAGTCACTCCAAGGGACTGAGCAATCCACGGCCCTAGATTTAGGGAGTTATTTCTAGATACCCTGGGTTTAGACTACAAAGAATCTCAAAGGCTTGGAAGACAAGTTCTGCTGCTGACAGTGCTGGAGTATGGCACAAAATTAGTCCATTTGGGCGGTGAAAAAGGGACAAACCATTCCCTATAACCGAGGTGGAGCATTACTGTTTATCTTCAGATTGTGTGCTAGAGACAAAAATAATTTGTGTTGCTTTCTTAATTTAATAAAGGTTGATAATTTGTTCTGTGTGAGAAGTAAATAAACACACGTGGTCTCCTTTATGATAAAAAAACCAATGAAATCTTGAATTTCCATTCTAATTATTGTGGAACTGTCTTATAGCCGTCTGGTCTTTAATGCATATCTTAATCCTACAGTTTAAACCTTACTAAGGCAAATTTTAATCTTATTCATGTATAGGAAGAATTAGTATTTTGTGGATATGAACTCCAAGAAAAAGACACTTTAAAAAAAAAACCAGAAAAAAACCCACCAAGAAGACATTTTATTTTTATAGAGAATCTATCATTTTATAAAATTATTTCTAACACCTAGCTGACTTCATCCATTTGTATTTATTTACTAGCTGAGGAGGAAAACTCAAATAAAAATAAGCCTTTATCCCCTCTGTTAGGTAGTGGATAATTTTTTTCTCATTTCACATAAAACATGGGAGTTATAAGCATTATAGGCCTACTTGGTGAATGCTTATTATCAATTCTACCTAAAGCAAATTCAATATTCCGGAACTAATGAAAAAAAGAAATCTGATCAATTAAAGTCAGAGGATTTTTTTTACTTATATATTTCATGATATATTGGAAATTTAAAGAAACTGATTTTAGAAAAGTTTTCAGGGGACAAGAATTCTCATAAATTTGTCCTATGAAAACACATTAAGTCTTACTCCAGGGTAAGCTGGGAAATTATTGTGCTCATCCAGCTTTTTCAATGCCATCAGAAAAATGGTCCACACCATTGTTGTTCACTGCAGCTGAGAATGTATTGCTTTTTGAGTGTGGTATCTAAGGAACACTGGTTCACTTATATGTTGTTTCTTCCTCTGGAGAGCTGAAAAAACAGACCTTGGCTACTCTCCTCCCTGGTAAGGATTTTGAGTGAAAATAATCGATGCCAGTAAAACCAAGGTAACAGAACTAGCTAAGCTGAAACTTGATTTTGCAGTTTTCTTATGAGACCAGTGTAACGGTAAAGTCCATGGATAAGTATGACTGAGTAAACATTGTGCAATTTGTTACACAAAGGGACTGGAACTGAAAGGAAAACATGAGGATGATACAATCTTTATAATGTATCTATTGGATAAAGTACTCTGTACTGAAAAAAAAAAAGGTATTACTTGGGCAGTTGAGAGTGGGTGTGAAATAACAGGAAAGTCAATCCATGCCTTAGTATCTCTCAGGCATTCAATGAGCAATGTCAGTGTTTCTAGAAGTTTGTTGAATTAATTTAGGGTACGTTTCTTCCAGGTTTATTCTGTATCTGACCCCAAATTAAGGTAAAATGTTGAGCAAATAAGAAATTCTGGACACCTCCATCCCCAGAATTACACTCCCACAGAATCACAAAATTTTTGAAATTTGAAGGTACCTCAGGAGTTCATCTAGTACAACTCCCTGCTCCAAGCAGGGTCAGCTAAGAGCAGGATTCCCAGTGTCTTCTCAGGTGTTAGATATCACCAAGGCTGGAGATGCCATAAGCTCAGGGCAATCTATTATGGTGTTAAAACAGCCTCACAAAAAAAAAAAAAAACAAGCAAAAAAAAAAAAAGCTTTTTCCTGATGTTTAAATACAATAATCAGAATTTCAGCTTGTTACATTGCCTCTTGTGTTTTCACTAGATACCACTGAGAAGAGTCTGCCAGTGTCTTCTGGTCAGGTATTTACATTGACAAGATTCCCCCTAAGCTTTCTCTTCTCCAGGATAAATCAACTTTTGCTCATATGTCAGATGTTCCACTTCCTTTATCCTCTTTGTGGTCCTTCCCTGGATCTGTTCCAATATGTACATCTCTGTCTTGGTCTGGGCCCAGAGTGTGCAGGTAGTCTAGAACTGAACCAAGCACTCCTGATTTCAGAGCTGAATAGAGAGGAAGGGTCACTTCTCCTGACCTGCTGGTCATGCAGCCCCTGATTCGGGCCAGGACACTTGATTTTTGCTGTGAGGGCACTTTGCTGGCTCATGGTCACCTTGGTGTACAAGGGTACCCCCAGGGCTGCCTCTGCAGAGCTGCTTTCCTGCTGGCTGGCCCCCAGAGAGTCCTGATGCACAGGACCACTCCTGCTCAGCTGCAGGACTTGGCATTTCCTGCCATAATATTGTTGAACTGCCATAAAGTTGAACTTTACAAGATTCTTGCTGGACCATTTCTCCAGGTACCTGAGGTCCTTCATTGCAGGTTAAGCATAAGCAGGTGTGTTAGTGTGTTAACCCTAACCCTACTCCTCACAGTTTTGCAATGACACAGACAAGCTGAAACCATGAATTTACACACAGCATTGATGGCTCTTTACACAGAGACATACATACACACAAATATACATGTGATGCACTGGAATACATAAACAAGCATGTAGGCATTGCAGCTTCCTTACAACTGAAATATTCTATTACTCTATTTTATACATATAAATGTGTGTATGTAAGGAGGCATATATATAAATATATATATACACATACACACACTGATAGGTATACATCAGGTGTACTAGAAAGATTCATGGGGTATGAGCAGTTTTTAGGTAGACGACTGTCATTTAGAGCACATTTTGGAATGTGTCTGTCCCGTCCATAAGTCATAGACAATGGAGAAGTATGATGGTGGACAGCAAGCCACTCCAAACCTGATTGCCAGAATATGGCAAGCACAGCACAGGGATGGCACCTACCAACACTCTCCTGGATCTGTAAGCTCTTCAGAAGTGTGGAGATTGCTGTACCTACATAATATCAGGGTTCATTGAGGCAAACACATACAGTCTGTCATCCAGCTGAACGAAATATGCCTACTTTGGCAGCAAATTTTGGAGAAATTGGCATAACATGCCTCTTTGCTTCTGTCCAGAGCAATATGGAGGCAAAACTCCTTTTAAAAATTCTCTATGCTGCAAGAACTGTGCAAACTGTTATATTCAAAATTAAGAAGACAGTTGCATTTTGATGAGCATTTTAAACAACTTAATTAAATGGTGCCTAAAGGAGAGCTGACATTCTTGAATATCCTTTAATAGGACATTCCAACCAATGCCAAATCTAGAAAACAAGCTGTATTTAATGTTTTTAACAAAAGGCTTCAGATGTCATAGCCACAGCAGGAAGTAAAACCTGGATTTAGAGAGAAGCAAACTTATGCTTAGATTGAAATAGATTTAGAGATGAGATTTAGGCAGAGTGGACAGAAAAAGATGTAGATGGGTAGACACAGTGCAGAGATGGAGAGATGAAGAGATAGATACAGCAGATAGATTCTCATGAAATAGTCCTTCCGTGTTTGGTGTGCAGCTGCATAGCACCTGCCTGACATTTACAGCAGATAGCTTTTATTCATTTCATGGGATATTCATCAAAATGTGGTTGAGAGATGGAGAAAATTCCAAGTATGTGTCATCACTTTACTGGTTTGTGCAGCTGTTTCCTAAAGCACACAATGATGTTGTGTTGTTAAGGAAATACACTGTCACCCTGCTGAACAAATAAAGCATTTAGTTTATTGAGTAACATTACAATAATGATGGGAGATAATAGACTAAAAATACTGTTTATTCAGTAAGAATGGACAAAAACTTTACTGTCCATGAAAGAATTACTTCATATACAGAATATAAAAATTGTGTTATTTATTTAAGCTACCTTTTTAACAGTGCTGGTGCAAAATACTTCCTGACATAAGCTTTGATCAAGGATAAGAGCCAGCAAACATCCTTAGAGCAGAACTCATCAGAGTAGAGCTCAAACTACTGGAACCAGACAGGAGACTGTATCTATTATGTATAACAGCAAATAATTATGCTGGCAAATACATAAGCCTAAGATAAATGAGGAGTGGGGAGTGGAGTGGGTGCTGTGCAGTTGTTGGGATATTGAATTAATAAATTTCTGATCATAACAAATGCTTATGTTACCCTTTCCTGGGGATAAGACTGTCTTGATTTTACTTTTTTTATAGGATGCTAAATATCTCTCAAAATCTGATGCTTTCAGAAATATTTAAAGATATTTCTGATTAGAATTGTATCTTGGCCAAATAATCTGAGACAGCTACACAGGACTAGGCTGTTAATTGTATGAGGCACTTTTACACAGAGAAATCTAGCCTAAAGTCATCGCATTTTCTTCTGTGCTATTTTGTTTCTTTCCATTTTGCAACTGTTGCAGGAGAAAAAAGAAAACAGAAAAGAAAAAGAAAAAGAAAAAAAGAAAAAGAAAAAGAAAAAAGAAAAAGAAAAAAGAAAAAGAAAAAAAAAAGAAAGAAAAACAAAAAAACAGAAAAAGAGAAAAAGAATAAAATTAAGTCTGTCATAATATTCCCTTTACAAAGGCAGGTAGGACCCATTCTCTTGACACAGTTTCATTTGTAATAGACTTTTCATATGGTTCTTATATTTGAGCCTATATTTTGGGGCTCCTACTTGATTTAAGCAAACTTTCACAAAAACGTTCAGGGACAAAATACAAGTATTTTGTGTTTTGCATGCAAGACTGTGTTGGTTAAGATTGGATCAAAATCAGACTTAATTTCAAGCAAGGTCCCATTCATGAAGCTTCACCTGCTTCATCCTGAAGCTGTCACCACCTTCTCACACATCTGCCCTTCTGGGATACTCCCCAGAGAACACCTTACCCCTCACTGCTCCACACCAGCTCAGCAGTGCTACTGCAGAGCACAGTGACAAACCCCATCCCTGGGCTGGGGAAAGCACTCCTGTGAGGGCAATCCTGGGCTATGCACAACCCTCCCCATGGATGTGGGATAAATGCAAAGGCAACATTTTATGGGCCCAGGATCATCCAGCAAACCAATATGAGCTCCCTTCACTTGGCCAAAAGAGACGTGCAAAGACAGGAAGGACACCAACACTCTGCTCTGCTAGACCTGAGTGCTGAAGCAAAGGACTGAAAAGGTGCTGAGAGCTAGAAGAGATAAAAGAGGAAAGCTTCTACAAATGAGAGTGCAGGAAATACTGTTCAATAGATTTATGGGTCTCTACTAATTTATTGGAAATCTAAAAAAAAAATCTTCTGTGAACAAGTTGCTGCAGACAGCTGGATGCTGAACTACTGATGTAAGCCCTCAGGACAATCCCTGTAATCACAGCTGTGGTGACACGCAGTCACTGAGCTGGTCCAGGCCGTCTGTGGTGGCAGCTGAAGCAGAGAGTTGAGATGCACAGTTGCAATTTATTGAGAAAACTGCAGGGCTCCCTGAGACCCCTCCCTGTTCTAGTGACGACCCAACCATGGCAACCACAAGATTTTCTCACTTGAGCACTCAGTAGCATCCTCTGAACTAAAAGGAAAGTCGATTCAATTCATAAGGCAAACTGTCTGCTGAAGCCTCCTGGAGTCAAATAAGGAACTCATGAGTGTTGGAATATTTTAGGCTTTGTTCTTTAGAACAAAGTTGTTAAACTATGACCTCATGGTGCCTCTACCTCGGCCTAGACCCAAAGGCAATTGAAGTCAACTCCTATTGACTTCAGTGGGCTTTGGAACAAGTGCTCCAGCACAAGGCTATTTTTAATTAATCAAGACAGCCTCATTGGAATCCGTTTTGGCCTTTAAAAACAGAGTGTACTGTTGCTCTGGAACTGAAGGTCTCAAAATGATGCTTGGCTATGATATCAGGATGGAAGGAGAGATAAAAGCCCTTTTCTTGCTGGAGCTGCTCTTTTCTTGTTTCTTGTTGCTGAAATAGCAGTGCTATTATTTGCTTTATCGGTCTCATCTTTTGGGATTTGGAAATCCCTTCTAGGGCAGGCAACCTGCATGCACACACACATGCCCTCAACCCCCTACCACACAGGCACACACCAGTCATGTGTGCTCATTGCTGCCTGTATTTCTGTATAGATATTTTAACTTCATTATCTACAATTCATTGGTTATTTATTAAAAATATTTTTTTTTCACTTATGTATAATCCAGAACAGATTTCCCAGAAGAATCCGCTATCATTTTGCTACACACAAGCACTTTTTCCATTTCTTAAACATGTAGCAGAGCAACTTATGTACTATTTTTTGTGCTCAAGGGAAATTTTTTTACTTTATTTCCATTAGTTTTCATGGTGTGTTGTCCTGCCTTAAATAATCAAACAATTTTGTAGTAACATAAACAGAATATACTAATTAAAAAAAAGGAAAAAAAAAAGAGGGAAAAATTGAGAGATTTTGTTTGTTGCTATGCTACTAGAGAGCAATCTCCTCCACAATCTAGAAAAGAAAACCAAATCAAACTGGATTTTTGAACTACATTTCTATCCCACTATAATGTCTTACAGGCAGTGATAATTTGTATTTCAAACTGTAATTAATGATAGATGTTGACTGCTGTAGGTATAAAAGTAGAAAATCTAACTTAATAAGTAAAACATAAAAATGAAGAATGATCTCTGTTCACTTATTATTTTAAAACGTGAATAACTTCTTAGGTTATTATATTTTATAATATTTGTGTCATAAGAAATCAAAGAATTATAGAATATGATGAGCTGGAAGGGACCCACAAGGATCAAGTCCAGCTCCATTCCCTGCACAGAACCAAACCCAAGAGTCACACCTGTGCCTGAGAGCATTGTCCAAATACTCCATGAGTTCTGTCAGGTGTGCTGTGACCACTGCCCTGGGGAGCCTGTTCAGAGTCCAGCCATTCTATGGGTTAAGAACCTTTCCCTATATCCAACCTAAACCTCCCCTGATTCAGCTTCAGGACATTGTATTTTTCTAAATCAGAATGAGAATAATCTTCAACATGTTACAATTTCTCAGCAAAATTAATTAAAATTTTGAGCTGCCTCTAAACTGTGAGAAACTTGTGTTTCAAGCCAAAACTTTTATCTTTCTTGATATTAATACAACTCATAAAAGGAAATATTATGAGCTTTCACTGAGCTTTGTGGATGTAAGTCACCACAGAAATGGAAAGTTTTGTTATTAAAAAGATAAATAGTGATTTCAGGTCCTGAGCCAAAACGAGCCAGGATATGGAAAGAGCCACATCCAAAGCCCTCTGGAGTTAAAGTGTTTCCATTGCTTGCTGTGGAACTTTATTCAAATTGTGAATTTCTCATGGTGACATCTGTGCGTCCTTCATTGATGGATGTGGTGAAACAGCGCTGGAGACGATCAGAGATAGATGCCATTGCTGCAAAATGACAACTTCCTGGCTTTGTGTAGTATTTCTTCAGTTTTTCATGCCATTCGCTGGATGTCATCATTCATCTGTTTCCCATGGCTCTTTTCTGTTTCCTACTTTGATTTAATTTTCTCCTTATTTTTTTTTCTTTCACAAGGTAAAGTAATAACAGATACAATCAGATGTAAAACATCATTCTGGAATATAAGTCACACTCTATACTTTCTGGTTTACTCTACCGCATTTGTTTTCTGCTTTTATTTTCTTCCATGAATACAATACAGTACAGATAAAGGTGGATATGAAGTACAGTATTGCATTTGTAACTACCTGAGGAATAACACCATCACTCCTTTCCCATGTGAGATGAAATTACAACATGTTTTCATGCCACTTCTCCTTGTGTAAGTTCTGATGTCATTTTACATTAGAAATATTCAAGAAAAATGAAAGTGCAGTTATTTCTTTGCTTTCTATTTCACAGGAAAACACATTGATAAGATTTTGTTCCACTGCTTTGGGAGTAGGGGAGAGTTTTGTTGCCTTCTGATTTGAAGGCAAGACGACCTGGTTCCAGAGAAACAGCACGGTGCCTTGGTTCTGTCCGAGTCACTCGGTCCAAAGACACACTGACACCAATGTGGTGGATGGTCAAATGGCGTTTATTACCTTACCTCGTGGAACTAAATAGTCAAGGGGATGCTTCGCTACATCAGAGGGGGATGGTAAGACCAGGTAGGGTTAGAAAGGATGGAAAACTACTGGGATTAGGAGGGGTTACATGCCATTGTGGGTGATTGCATATCACAGGAGAGGGGGGAAGAGGTCCTACTGCTTTCCGTCACATCCCGAGATCTTCCGTGCCGCCTGCCCCTATCTACCACAAGTTTAGGTCCAGTTTAGGTCTCCTAAACGTGTGCAAAGTTGTGTGGGGTCAGCTTGTGTAAGCCTTGAATGAGTACGTGAGTACTACTGTCCTGGACTGCTCCTCAGCACATGCATTGTTCTGCAGTACAATTGTCCAGCTCATAGCTAGCCCAAGGGCACTAAGAAAGTATACAATACACACCTAGAAAACAGTACATTGTTAATATGTAGGGATGTTATCTCCTCTTTGATCTATACAAACTGGGAGCAGGAGCAACTTGGGCTTGTGCATCGAGGATGTGCAGGTCTCTAGACCTACAGGGTCTCTAGATTCCAGAAACACAAAAAGATACGTTGGGCTTTTAAAGATGATTTCACTTCAGTAAAACAGTAAGAAAATAAAGAGGGTAGAGATTTAGCCTATTGACTTCCCAAATAAATCTGACTTGGCAAATATCATTGCCTGCTATTTCTTTCCCATCATAAAAAGCTTTCTTTAAGCACTGCAGATGATACCTACAAAAACAGCAAGTCTTGTCTCCAACCAAAGTAGTATTTCATTCTATTTTAAATCTAGTCAACCTGGTAGAGCTGGTGCGCCAAACTGCCCCACTGTGTGGTTATCAAGAAGAAAATGAAGTTATTGAATGTGTCTGCATCACATCTTACCTTCTGAACAAGCAAACTTAGTTTGACAGAGGCCTTTGAAACAAGGCTTTCCTTTACCATTGTTCTTTCTTCCATACCCTTTGCTCTGTCTTTAGTTTCTTGAGCCCTCTTCACTCCTAAACTTATGTTGAAACTACTTCAAAGTCAGGTGTTTTTCTATCTTACTGTCTTTTCTCAAAGCCTCTGTAAGACTGAGCTCAATGAGCAGGGTAGTCTGTCCTTTCATTTTAGGCTGTTGGAAGGGCAAGGAAAAGCCTCCTGCATTTGTTCACCAGGACATCTCCTTTGCTGGCAAACAGCCACTAAATGGTGGCATGGATACCCACATCCTGGTAACGATGTGAAGCAGCAGCTGGGGCTTCCTGTACATGAAGAGGGCCTATGAGAGAGTTGGAGAGGCACATTTTACAAGGGCATGTAGTGCCAGGACAAGGGGTAGTGGCTTCAGACTGAGAGAAGATTTGGATTAGGTGTTAGGAAGAAATTCTTTACTCTAAGAGTGGTGAGACACTTGAACAGGTTGCCCAGAGAAGCTGTGAATGCCCCATCCCAGAAAGTGTTCCAGGCCAGGGTACATGGCATTCTGAGAAACCTGGTCTAGTAAAAAGTGTCCCTGCACATGGCAGGGGAGTTGGAACTGGATGGTCTTTAAGGTTCTTTCCAACCCAAACCACTCTGTGACTCTGTGGCTCTGTAAGATTACTGTTTAGGTTTTCAGCAGCTGCATACCTGCAGATGAAAATAATTGGCTGATGGGTGACCAGTCTTCAAGTGGAAACTCAACATCTATCTGGATTTTAAATTAAATGCCCAAACAGAAGAGAGCTGAAGAAATCCCTTCCACTTTTCATACAGGCACATATCTTCCCTGTGCATCCAGGAGCTGGGGTGTATTCTCCAGACGTCTCAGCTGCTCAGCTCAAACTCTGGTGGGAGACATTGCAAAACCTTTCTCAAATGCCACATATACTTCAGGAGCCTTGTAGGTCAGTAATTGTAGAATCCCTAGACCAAGTTACTAAAATAGAAACTATTTTATTTTTCATTTTGATCCCCAGAACCTTGTCACTTGGAGTTAGGAAAGGACTTAGAGCACAAGATAAAAGATAAAATAAAAACAAAATACCCTAAACCCCACCCAAATAGATAAATGGATGTTTCATCCTAGGTCTTACTACTCCAGAAATAATATCATTGGTCATGGCCTTCAGATTTAGGAGATTATGCTTTCTAACAAAAGTGAATAAAAGACACAAGCAAGACTCAATTTCAGTCAAAATAGGTAATACTTGCCAAAAATATGATAATGGCAACAGTAAGGTAATTTAATTTGACCTGCATTTTTTGAACTTCATTTTCATTATAAAATGTTCTTTCTTAATATCAAACTGACCAAAACCACATAAATACTCGTGTTAAGCAAGTCTTATAGAGTCACACTGTACAAAGAATTATTATTTAGCATTTTTCAATAAGAAAATATCAAAGCATTCATCCTTCATTGGGATTTTTTAGTGTAACACACCCATCTATTTTTAAACTGATGAATTGCTCTAAAAACAAAGATCACTCAGAAAAAATAAACCACAGGGGACTATAGACTACATAAAAATATTCAAAGTGAAGACATATGGCTTCTGGCACCAGCGTTCTACAGTTATGCTGGAAGAGAGAAGAGAATGGAAAGAAGGAATATTACCCAAAATTATATTGATTTAAAATGTGAACGCCCTGATATGGATTTTCTTATATATGGGTTACACCTGGATATGTGAAATTGTGAACTGCTGTCTGGAAAAGGCACAACTGCAAACCTGGTGGATATGAACAACTATAAACTGAAGAGTTACCAGGATGGCCCCATGTGTTTTAAGTGAGTTTAGGCAAGTGTCCCCACAGATGACTGTTTCTATACAGTTCAGAACCTTAACTATTTGCCATTTTTGCTCTTAATCAAATTCACTTTGAGCTTCCCATGTATATCTATATCAAGTTCACTGTTTTAATTTCTCCACTATCAGGTACTTCCCTCAGGAATTCAATTGCTGAAATTCAGAGCATGTGCAACATGCTCTTTGAACTTCCCCAAAAAATTTCTAAACTTTTCTTCCCCACAGAAACAACCCTTGAGAACAGCAAGTCTGTTCTGTCAGCGCAGGAACTAAAATGAGAACCAACCTCTGTAGCAGGCAGTCAGGAATATAACCCTCTAACCAGTTCCACAAAAACAAACATACAGAGCTCCTCAGAAATAAATTTATCTCAGGAAGTTTAAGCAGCTAAAACTTATTCATCTCAGACTGCAATTTTACAGTGATACTTCCAAGGGCCTGCTAAATATACATGTGGAAAAGAGAATGTGCTTGGGAAGAGAAAAACCTTCTGTCAGGCTTGCCTGGGCTATGGGAAACCAACCCTATGGTTCTTCAACATCAGTGGACTGAGAGAGGGAGTGTTTAAACTCATCTCACTCTTCTTGGATCAATCTGGAGACAAGTCTAAAGCTGGCATAACTTGTGAGATAAGCCTTCTCTGGAGAGAACTGCTTCTTTCTGTTGGATGCAATGGGAGGCTTTGGTGTATAGCTCTAATTTGTAGACATCCAGTTTGGGTGAGATAAAAAACGTGAGAATCAGTGTGAGAAACTCAGTTCTGGGTTCCCATTACAGCTCTGTGAAAGGAATGAATGAATAATTTTGCAGAATATAGTAATTAAGGCCACCAAATGCAAATGCTAGACATTTGCATGTATGCATGTAAAAGGAATAGAGTAAAAGATTTTGAAAAAATAAAGGTGTCTTGTAAATCTCTATTTCTTTTGGACACATTTTCACTGTTGCTATTTATATCCTCGTCCCTAGACTAAAGTGGGATGGAAACTTGCTGTGTTACTGCAAGGTATTGTTGTATGTTTTGCCACCACTACTAAAGCCATCACTGCTGTTTGATGCAGTTTGATGCAGTCTCTCCAAGATACTTAATGATTTGGTTGTTTGATAGAAAAAAAGTAAAAGAAAGAGGAGATGCAGAATAATATAAAACAAATTACTTCTGTGTTTACCTTTTGGGTTGATTTCTTGACAGGTGGCAGCCTTTGCTTGCAACACTGAATTAAACAAATCTTTCTTTCCTTAGAAAGAAAGGATGGGAAAATCAGGGTCAGAAACTTTGAAAAGGTGGAATACAAGTGTATTTCTTTGGAAAGATGTCAGGTACTATCAACAAGGCCAGCAAAGGCTGTCACCTGAACATCTAGTCTACAAAAGGCAGAAGTTTCCAGCCCTGTCTCCTGAGGGATTTGAACTTTTCATCGGTGGTACATCAGTGGCTCCCATCAACTTTCTACTAGGATGCTTAATCTCTAATTTGGGCAGGAAAAATAGTGACTGGAAAAACAGCCTTGAAAGGATGCCAGTCCCTGATTTTAGTCCACCTTCTGCCAAGGTCAAATTCCTCTCAATTTCCAAACTCTTTTAATTAATATTATTTCCTGTGGTTGAGAAGAATTTCCCATGGACACCTTTAGATCTGCTTCATCATTTTTTATACTGATCTAACTCTCATTAAATGTTAAGCTATAAGATGCTAAAATTACAGTATTACAAGGCTTGGCCCTTGAACTTGTTCAGTATGAAGATGAAAAGTGACTCTCTTTAGTGACCCTTGCTGGATGAATGAAGGCAAGTCAGTCTGTGCTCAGCCAGGTGGGAATGCTGCTGCCGTCAAGGGAAGTGACCTGCCAGCAGTCCTGGCTTGAGCAGATTTGCATAGCAGAAGTAAACTAACCCTGACATGCACTTTTCTGCATGGGCAGTTTATTAAACACAGTAGAAAGAATTTTTTACACCGTTATTCTATGAAATAAAGTATGTATGTTTTTCACATAAATGTTTTACACTTGTTTGATTTGCATATAGTGGTTTTTTTTCTCCTTTCTCTTGTATTTGCATGGCAGGCTTGTGTGGTGGCTTGGTTTTGGTTTTAATTACACTGTGTGTTTCCTTCTTTTAATTAAATACAGCATCCTCTTGTACTCTATTGGACAATTCTCCCCTCATTCTCTATGCTTTTGTCCTTGCCCCCACATGAATCTGCTTTGCCAAGTTTTCAGCTGACATGACATTGTTCATATCCAGGAAGTTACTGAGCTCCTACTGCTTTCCCGCTTCTGTTTAACTATGGATTAAACAGAAAGCCTCTCTTCAGCTGCCTGCAAGGTCTCACTTGTTTTGCTAGCTAGGACCACATTTTTCAGAAGTGACAGTTTTGGGAGCATTTTAGGAGAAACAGTTTACTGGTACACGACAGGACTCTTGATTGCTGCCTTCTTGCTAGTTTATATGGAGTAATAGCTGGTTCTCATTGTTGCCATGCATAAAAAAACCAGAGTACTTTAAAACAATATCCAAATAAATGGCAATAGTAATTTGTGGAATTGTCTGAAAACATGCTGGAGCAATTCAGATGCTAGAAATCCTCCAGTATAATCCACAACCAACACCGGCTGCAGGTAGTACACATTCAAAACACTGAATGAGAGCCATAGTAAGAGAGCCACAAGCACTACTCCTCAGAGTAACTGTGGAGTAGTTAATCTAGTCATTATATAAAGTTATTTCCTTCTCTCTTACCCACTCTCCTTTAGCCTCACAAATTTCTTCAGAAAGCTGATACTGAAGTGATATCACATACCAGAATAATTCATCCTGCATCTTTGGTGAAGTGTCTACACCCCCAAATTTTTCTGTTGAACTGAGTAACTTTCCATTTTCAAAAAATATGGGTAGCAGAGTTCCCCTCTTTGATGCTCCATATGCAGACAAAACGAATCAGGAAAGGTTCCTGGACTTGTTTCCTACATCTGGTAAGTGGATCAATTCCTCAACACTCTGCATGGAGGACATGTCAAGATGTTGCTCAATGCTTGCTGCTACTTTTCCCACATGTTCTTTCTCAGTTGTTGCAATGAGTTAGCTTTTGTTCTGACAGAAATTAATCACAACATTCAGAGGTTATTTAAGCAATACCCTGATGCCAAAGTCTGTAAGGGCATTAGCTTTTGGAATTCCAGTCATCAGCACATATTGTGCAATAGCTCTAGAGATTGTGTTGAGACCCTAGAGGTGAATAACTGGAGAAACTTAGGGCTGAAATGGCCTCAAAGTAGCTCTCACTACATGCAAAGGCTGCATTCACCCCTCAGATAGATATCATTTTTCATGCCAATAAAAAAGTATTTCTCTTTCTCATAAAAAAAAATAGAGAATATTCTATTTAGTCAATGGTAGGTTATTTCTGGGTACCTTCTACCTGGAACATATAATTCAGATGGATTTGGCATAAAGGAACTAAGCTGCATACAAAATATTTTGTACAGAACAAAGAACAAAAGCAACACCTTGTTGCATCTATTATTCATTCCAAAATCCTACTTTTGGAGCTTGTGCTATATCTCAGATTTGATTTGTTTTGGGATTTTTTTAAACATATTGCTCTGGTGATCATAATGAATAGAAACTTACAGACATGAATGTTTATCATTCAAAAGTCAAAAAGATGGACATAGATAACCTAGACCTTCATTTTTCTTTATGATTTACACCTCCCATGATTTCCCAAAAGCTGCCTCATAAATGGGTTGCTCACACATCACGTGGGAACTATTTCTGCATTATGCAGAACAGAGGCTGAAGGAATCTGCTGCAGGAATCTGCTGCTCCTTCACTGGAGGCACAGTAAGCCTGCAGGTGGAAGTGCAAAACAGACTTGCTGGTAGAGATTTGCAGGTTTGCCAGAGCTGGCAAACCAGAGCTGACTTTCCAGGTGTAAGAATTCTATCTAATGGTTAAAAAATTTAATGTGGTCCTTTCTTCATAAAAAAACTACACAATATATGACTCTTAAGCAATGCAGAGCAGAAAAGAAAAAATAATTTAGTACTTTGACTTTGAATGAGGAAGTGAAACACCTGTTAGGCTGGAAAGTCTTACTGAATTTTTATTGAGTTCCCTTTGCATACCATCAAGATATCTTTCAAGTTAAGGCATCACCATATCAAAGCAGGTACTGAGCATTTCTCAGATGAAACACATTCTCATTTCTGATTAATAAGTCATAAATCAAATCTTTTTAGGAAAATTGCTAATAGTAATAGCTGTTGAGCTGTTCCTGTTAAAAAGAGCATGCTTTGTTTTACTCGTAGAGTTTATTAAAGTTTAACAAGCTCTGTTTCACTTAATCGCTTACTACCTCTTCCTGCTTTTCTCTTTGAATATTCTTTTGTCTCACATCTCTGTAATAATTTAATTTTCTTTGGCAGTTTGCTACATATTCAAATTGACCACAAGATCCTCATCAGACAAAGAAAAATCCTTAGTAGCAAAGAACACCTCTGATACTGCTTTTTCAAAAATAAATCAGGAGGCCAGGCTAAATCAAATATAATATAAGTAGAGCCCATCTTGCCTGGATTATAATTAATTTTGAATTCCTCCTGTTGCCATGACACCATGCATGAAAAGAAATAAGCCAGGCACTGTGCAGTACTCAGGATCTTGTTGAAATTTTGGGGTTTGCTTCTTATGTTTAAGATAAAAAGAAAATAGTGAAACAAAAGCCAGCAGTAACATAAGAGATGTTTTCCTCTCTGTGAGGTGGGAGAGGGGTACATGTCAGATCTCTTTTGAAATTTTGCTTGCTGAAGGAAATAATAAAGAATTAGAGATATTTGCTTAAATTTCCTGATTCTACTCCTGACAAATCAAGTGATTAGCACATTTTCTCATCTTTATCGACTACCTTCATTTAATATTCCTCTGTGACCACCCCCTCCCAGCTGCTTCAGGGGCAGCAATTAGCCTGAGCACTGCACACAACCCACACATTCTTCACACAAACCTTATGCTGAGCCTTCAGTAGCTCTTCAGAGAAGCCTGGAGAGAATGAGTTCTTCAGGCGGAAAAACCTATTGTACACAAAAGACATACAGGATACTCCAGAGAGGAATGAAATTCTTTCTGAACCTCGTGTTCTAACTACTCTTATGGCTTTTAAAGATATTGTGATACTTTCTTGTTAACAGAAAAAGGTTTTCTTTTCCCTACTGATATGTTGAGTGCTCCTTGTATCCAGGAGCTTTGTTTGTAGTGCTTCTTGTGTGGTTGTTGAACACCAAGATACATAAAGCTCCATAAAACCCTTCCATCGAGGCATCATTAGTTGTTTTATTGGCAAATCCCACCCGGTGCAGCTTCCTGAGCAAGATCAGTAACTTGCTTGAAGAAACACCACAATCATTTCTGTGGGGCTGCTGCCCACGCCTGTTTGGAGATGGCCGTCTCTGAGCAGAGGCAATCGTGACCATTGCTAGGGAGTGCCTCATGGTGCTGTGAGCTGCATGAAAAGGGCAGACAGGCAGCTCTCAGCCGATTTGCTGGTACTGGATAGCAGCTAGAGCTCCTGTGCAAGCTTCATATGTGTAAGGAAAGCCATAGGCTACCCAGCTGCAAGCAGCTTTATAACCTTACTGAGCTGTGCCGACAGGCTGCACATCTGAGGCTGCCATCAAAGACTTTAAAGACTTTAAGTACTGAGCATCCTGAAGGTTCATTAAGGTATCCTGTGATTTAAAACAAACGTTGCTGCAACCTCCAGCCACATTCCCTCACAGCCACAGCTTTTCCCTGCAGCTTCTGGCCAGACCCTGTGGCTCAGAAGGCATTTTCTCAGGCTTAATGTTAAAAGCTATGAGAGTAGCTTTTAGGAGCCCTGCAATGTCTCTAGAAGGAGAAATGATGTTGCTTGCAGGCACTGTAGCTTTTCACATTCGATTTATTTCCACAGCACAATGGCAGAAAAAATATCTAGGTTAATTCTTTCACTCTCTGGGCACAGGAGAAGCTGAGTCAGAGGGTCAGCTCTCACATAAGGCACTCGTATTTTAACCCGGTCACAACCTTCCTCTGCCTCCCTTACTAAGTCTTAGTTGTAAGGAAATACTAGTAATTGACTGCAGAATCTGCAGTGCAGCACATCCTGAGATCACAAATGAAAGGATAAAAATTGCTGGTAAGGATGATGGCACTGAGAACCAATGTACATTTTAGTCACAGCATAAGTAGAGGTGACAAGGGTGAAATTTCTCAGAGCCTCTCCCTTCTGCTCCTCCGGATGGCTCTGTTTTCTGATTCCAGCTGTGGGAAACAGCAAGATAGCACACACCCCTCCCCCCAGATTTGCATCTTTCAAGGGCTATTCATCAGTACTGTGCACCTAGCAGCACTACCCTGCTCCTGGGAAGCCAGGAAAAGCTGCAACAAAAACTGGAAGGCTGGAGGCATCCTGCCTGTGAAGATTCTCAGTCTGTAGCCCCCTGATTGATGTTGAAGGCTGGGAAAATTTGCTGAGCAAAATGCATGGATATGGTGGGAGGAAAGAGTTAGTGGTCTGATAGGAGACATTGTGCTACCCCAATCCTCTAATTGCTCTATTTCACCTGAGAAAATGTCAAGATTCTGAAAAGGAATAATAAAATGGATTAAGCTCAAAAACATGCTCCAAACACATTCTTAACAGGCTGTAATTGGCATGAACTAGAAGCTTCCCAGGAGTCCAAGGAATTTTGTCAGGGAGATACTGGCAGCCAGGACTGCACATTATATCTTTTTTAAAGAAAGTTAAAGTTTGTGTTAGCATTGGCAGGATCCTGAAACAAACCACTAGTGCACAAAAAATATGAGAAACCAACTTTTCACTTTGCTTTACTCAGATGTACTTGGTGGCTGGGCAGGGGTAGGAAGACACGGAGTTTGGGATGTATGTAAATAGAGAGGTAAAGGCAGAAGGACTCACAGTAACTTCCCCGTTGCATCTTGCCTCCCCTGCCAAACATGTTGACTGCTGAATGTGTGGCTGGAGTTATTGTTTGGACAGTTGCACTGTTTCTGCTGAACATCTGTATCAAAGATCACAGATACAACAGCAGGCGTGGGTAGAAAGAGAGAAAATAATTTGGCTGAGCTACAATATCCATCCATTATAAAATATAGAGAAGATGCAGTGTTATCAGCCAAATCTTTGTTTGTAACCAACTGATTTTAGTGCTCCCTCCTCTTCTCCCAGTGAAATCAGTGGTTTTTTTGAACTTGGCATTTTGAAAGAGACCCCTGGTTTGCACCTCTCATTTTACATTTGTCGAATGGAACATCTCTTTATCAGCCTTTCAAAGTTCAACACTTGGACTTTTTCCTTATCGGAAAAGGTTTATACACCCTCAGAGAACAGAAGCAATAATGTATGTTAATATCAGAGATTAGAACAGCCCCAGCAGTGTGAGCAGGCCCATCATAACATTGTTATTTTTAGCCCTATCTTTACAATTAGCTCTGTGGAGGCTTTGAAACACAGACTTTACAAGCTCGAGGTGGAAATCTGATTCGCAGGGATTTCTCCTGCAAGGCAGCCCACGCTGAGCAGCGGCGATCGGCGGCTGCTCCCTGCTGGCTCGTGGCTGCACCGCTCACTGCCCGGAACACCCATTCCCTTTGCTAAGGCAGCTGGAAGAGTTTATCCCTATTCCAGCTCAGGAATTCCTCACTCGACCTGTACCCCTCATAGCAGTTACGTGGGACATCAACAAAATTAGTCCACTAATAATTAATAAGGCACAAAAACAAAGAAACGGTGCTCATCTGCTGAGGCAATTTTAAATGAAGTTTGGCACAAGCTCACACATTTCTCCTGTGGCTAATCCCTAAGATGACAGTGGAATTCTCAAAATATAGTAAGAGCTCAGGATTTTGTGGCAGCCCACATAGTTCTGCCACCCACCAAAACATTGTTTTGAGGGAGCAAAGGGAAAAAATAAAATGTATGCTTGTTTGCAATTGTTCTCAATAATAACATACAGGAGTGAGATCTCAGGAATGGCTGAACCAACATCTTTAATTTAGACTGTTATGGGAAGGTCAGGCCTACAGAACCTCCTAAATGATTGCATTTCCTACAAAATTATGCAATAGAACTACTTTTTGTAGTCAAATACAAGTACACAGACAAGAAGGCACATTTGACATTTAAGGAGATGCTGTGCATGAAATCAAATACATATACATACATATACACATCAGCTAGGCACACACACACACACACACACACATATATATATATCCAGATTTTACAATACTGCACTGTAGGAGTTAGGACACCTAAAACTTACTCCCAAAGGCTCTCTTTATTTGGCTTGCAGTGTTAATTTCATTTTTGGCTTTAAAACCCAAACGAAGAAAACAAGGAACATGGGAATAAATTCACAGATATCACACAACTTGACATTGTTCTCTCTGCCACACACCACAAAAGAACAGGACTCTAGTCTTTTAAGTGCATTTCCATTGCTTGCATGTGTGAGTCCATATGATTTACAGCATCTAAACATCTTGTATAGGTGGCGCATGTGTTAAGTTATAGTCATCGCACACAGAGCCATCTGGAAACAGAGTAACCCTGTTGTTACTTGCACCACCAAGTTCTACCCTGGTATCTGAACAGTCCTTGTGATAAGGCACTCTACGACTGCTGACCTCATTGTTAGCCATGTATAAGTTATATGCCTGGACAAGGATAGTTTAGACTTCTGTCATCAAAGCATATGGTGAAAAAATCCCACCTGAGAAGCAACTTGAGAGGCTAAAAAAGCAAATTTGTCTAAGCAATTTTAGTAAAAGCAGCATAGGATGGGAAGGGAGATGTCCCAAAAACTCAGGAGATGTGTCTTTGCATCAACTACCACCAGATAAGGCCAGACACACGTATGTCAAGATACCTGATACTTAAGTGATGTCAGATACTACTAGGCCAAATCTTGGTTCCCAGAGCACAGCATCTGGGTAGCAAAGGCTTCCTTGTACAAAATTGCTTTACCTGTCATTCTCAAAATCAATGAAAGTTTCAGTGGTTTCAATATATCCTGCATAAAATAACTCTTGGTATAGATGAAGCACTGGCAAGTCAAGTACATGGCACAAAATCTCTTGAGGAACTTCCTAGCTGATCTTCAATTAAAAAAAAAAAGAAAAAGAAAAATTTGAAAAAAAAAAGAAGAAAGGTACTTTGCGGATGCACTGTGCTTACAAGTCGGTAGTGGCAATTTCTAGCACTATCCTCCATACACGTGTGCGTACACAATACCAATTCCTTTAGTACCACTGTAACTAGCAGAATGCTAGAACTAGTACAAGGGGTTTGTGTTGTGCAATTCTCTTGTCTCAATCTTTCAGTTCTTACAGGACAGTTAACTGACATGATTTTGAGCTGAACTCTTCCATCCAATGCCCAGGTACAATTCAGGAGTCACTCTGGGGCTGCGGTCCCTCCTAACAGAACTTAATACGGATGTGGTTCAGCTCTGGCAACTGAACCATCCCAGACACAGTTTACTAGAACATACATATACTGTAAGTTTGCCACTTAAGAATTCAACTTAAATTTTCTAATTTTAGACAGATGACTGTTACTCCACTTAATTTCTGCAGTGCTTGATTCTCTGATGACAGACTTGTGCAGAAATCCAGTCACACAGCTGAAAGGCACAGGTTAGAAAATCCTTCTACAGCAAGGGAAGATGAATTTGGTAGAGAAACAGAGGGACTGCCCAGAAGCTAAAGGTCACTAAACTACATGGTTACTGCACATGACTGAGAAACCATCCTACTCTCCAAGAGAAAACTGCAACACCAAACATCCTTTAATTGGAAGCAACACAGTGTGGGAGTAGCAGAAGCAAGCAGAAAGATCACTATTAACAATACCTGCTCCTAGAAGAGGTCAAAATCCCTTGTGGCTTTTAGAGACTATTTCCTGCGCAATTAATTGTACCACATATCTAACTTGTTCTTACCTTTATGGAAAAAATCATGCTCCATGAAAATAAAAGAAGAAATGAGTTAGTAGCAGCTATTATATGACCTTTTCTAAAGTTGTCAGGTAGAAACCACATAGATGCATATTATTTATGTACACCACTTTCTTGAAGAAATTGTGCCTGTGCTTTTTTTATGGGTATAAACAAATTGTATCCTAACAAGTGAGAAAGAAACACTGGGAACTAAAGGAAAGTCTACATTCTCAATTGCAGATTGCAATTGCAAAGGGTAAAGTGCTTTCTGACAGAGTTGAAACTATGAGAACTCATTACACGACTGTCAGAGTTAAATATGCTCCGTTATTCAGGAGATTGGTCTTTGCTTTTAAGTTTCTCTTCCACACTAAGCTGAGGGGAGCTGTTTGCAGCCACCTGCACCAGACCTAAATCCATGGAGCAAGAACATACACACACCTCACAGTGATCCTTGGGGCAGCACATCCATCTGCCTAGAGCATCCATCCATGAACTACAACAGGAACTGGAACAAGGATCCAGCTGTGCACCAAATTAGTTCTAGAGCTATCCAGATTCCCTCTTTTAGCTAAGCTGGGAGATGGCGAGTCAGAAACCACAATTATGTCCAGAACTGGGGCAGGAGGTCTGCAGACTGCAGGCTGTGCTTTCTCCTAAGGACTGAGAGGTAGAGAAGCACAGGAAAAAGTCACTATGAAGAATCACAGGAAGCATTTTAATTTAAAATATCTATTGAAATTACAAATTAAACTCTCCAATATGATTCAAAGTACAAAACACCACATTAAAAGGCATTCAACAGCTCCTTTATACATCACAGTGTTAGTGGCACAAAATGCACTTACATTTCAAATACATCAACAGAACTATTTTTACACTGGTCAAATACATTATTTATACATATGCATGACTCCTTCATGCTTATCCCTATACAAGTTTAAAATACATCATAATAAAATGATCAAGAAAGGTTCAGTTATGTACCATGTACCTGTACCTAATGTTCCTGAATTCTTCTAAGATATACACAAATCAAAGCAATAATGAAGACCACAGGGCTCTAAACACAAACAGCATGCCTTACTTAGTACAAGTGCATTAGCAATTAAGGGCTGATGCAGGCTTTTTTGATGTCCTTAGTATCACTGTCACCAACAACAGTAATTTACCTTTTTTCCTCAGGCTTTTATATTATGTACATAAAATGCACAAACTTTGGTTTTAAAAAAGCAAACCTGCACAAAGGTTTATGCATGCTGCACCTCACTGGAATGATAATGGCTTGCATTAAAAATATTTATTCCTATACAGTAAAAGGCCTACAGATGAAATGCACAGAACTTCATTCTAATCTTCCTGTCCATAGCAATTTTTTTAAAGAAACACTTTGCATTTTTCTAATCTATGGATACTTTATCCTGTCAGCTCCATAAATGAGAGCTATTCACTAATTTTGATTGTTTTCTGCACGTCAGGAGCTCAGCTGTAAACTGAGTAAAGCTGATCCAGTCTGCTGTTATTCGGGATTTTGCCTAATTTATGCACCAGAGTATCTGAGGAAAGATCATGCTTCTTAGTATCTGGGGGAAAGTATCCTAAATTCTTGACATGGTAAAGTCAGTAGTAGGAGGCTTCAGGATGAATGCAAACATGAATAAAACTGAAATATTAACATAAACGACAGTAATCTTTTATATATAATTGTTCATCACAAACTTTTGTAGAGCCTCAAAACCAATGAATTTGCCCTCACAGCCCTCCTAAGGTAAACACTGGTCCATTCACTTAAAAGATGGTTAAATTGAGATAAAAGGTAGTGACTTGTCCAGTGTTACTGGGAAAAACCCAATGTTACCACCACTGAAGATGAAGTAGGCTGTGCTCCTGATGTCTCTCAGGACTGGCTTCAGCCCAGCTAATGGCAAGCCTAGGGAGATGCACAGCCTCTGGGGCTGGGACTCCACACTCGCTACACACCTGACACCCATGCAGATGATGCACTCTAACTAATGTTACAAACTCCATTAAACAGCATTTACAAACAGACCATCCACTCAAGAGCTGGACTTGATCCTTGTGGGTCTTTTCAAATCAGAATAATCTATGATTCTGTGTGAATATAAGCCCCTTAAATAATAGTATAACCATAAAAATGCAGAAGAATCATGTTGCGATACTTATTTTTCTGGTGCAAATCCAAAAACCCATAGCTGTTTTAACAGATTTTCATTTGAAAAGACAAAGAAACAAACATTCTCTTTCCCACAGCAGGGGGTTTAAATCTCAATGTTTAAAATTATGTATTTATAATTCAGTTTTGGGGTATTAAATGTCACAGTGTCAACATAAGTTGTAACATAGAAGCACCCTGAACTTAATACATCACCACCAAAAGTTGCTACTTTGGAACCAAATCAGCATTAAAAATAACAGTAATAACAGTAATAACAGTAATATTAACAACGCTAAAAACAAGCAAAAATCCCCGAGAATACAGATGGAATTACATTTAGGAATCATGAAAAGACTGGGTAAGTATGTGATAACTATATGTAGGCATATAGTCTACTCCAACAGTCAGGATGTGAAACAAGAGTGTCATAAAAATCACCAGTAGCAATTCAAGTATGTTGAGATCAGAGTTTGACACAGTTTTCTGATTATATATAATGTTACCTGAGTATCAATTATAAATTATCATTTTTAAATTTCTGTATTTGCGAAGAACTCATTTCTTTTTCTTTTTTCTTTTAAATCTGGAAATGCATTAATTCTGACTTTGATAATTATTAACTAGCCACACAGCACTTTCAAAAAGTCAAGTTTTGCTGTATTTCAACAAAAATTCTCTAAGAAAGGCACAGAGAAGATAAACCTCTTCATATCATGACACTCAATACTGTCCACAGGCCAGTGAATCTCTCCTGTTTACTATGATCCCAGTAACAGAACTGGTCATCAGTCACAGCCATAATACAGCAAAATCCCTCAGTGCCCCATCTAGAAAATTAATAACCCAAGTCTTTACATCCTGTTGTCCAGGATTTTTTTTATCCAGTTAAACAGTATTACAGGGCCAAGGAGGAAAGACCATAGTTCATGCTAATCTTCAGGAAGATGCCCTTTGCAGAAGGGCTCCCACTAATTCTGGACATTGAAGCTATGACTCATGACAATTCAGGTGTGTGGCTTGGAATCCCTTTGGGAGATGGACTGAGCTGATGCCAGAGGGAGAGAGGCACTTCCCTGCCCACTGAACTTAGCAGTGCTTCACACACCCCTGGGAGCTGGCAGACAGGGATCAAATGCACTACCCAGACTATGGATATTTTTGAAAAACTAAGCAATTTTTAAAACAAAGACAGCTAAAATACTAAAGATACTCAGGTAACAAAATATCTGAACTGTGCATTGCCATAAACAATCTGAAGATATCACAAGTTCATATTTGCTGGAAACCAGCTATCCATTTTATTGACATTATTGACATTGGCTGAACTCATTAAAATCAAACCAAGTAAGTGAACTGCAGATAATCTCCAGTTCCTAGAGCTAAAATGTCTGGTTAGATAGAGTTTGAATCTGGATAGCACTAAACTTGGAAGATAAAGGAGGATAATAGTTTTTTAAAAAGAAATTGGCCCTTTTCAAAACTCTGCCCTACATTTTTACTTAACAGGTAGACAGCGTAAACCAAAAGCCAATAAACAGTAACATATTCCCAGCCTGTGATAGCAGACAGAAGCAGATGCATTTAAGGATCTTAAGACATTTTCCTGTCTTCAGTTATCCTGTCTTCAATATATTCATCCATCTCCATAAATTACTGATGACAGAAATAAATGATGAAGAAAAAAGGCTGTAAAACTTCAGTCCACAAGCAAAAGAATGTTTGCCTTCATAACACAGACATACAGGTTGTTTCAGGTGCTTCATCTTTCATGGCAAGAAATTATTAGTCAAATTCTTGTTGGCTTTAAAATCAGAGCAAAATGGTTTTAAAAAAATATTTCTAAAGAGAAACATCCATGATGTAGTATGTTGAATAGCACACTTTACTACCCTGAAAACACAGCACTGAATTCTGCAAAACTATCAAGTGATTAGTTTTCAAATAAAAACTTATTTTGTCACAGTATCGTTATTAACACAGTACACCACATATCATACAATATTATCTCTGAAAATGGACTAAGTAGTTTAAATGTAAAGCACAACTTCCACAAATATCCCAGGCATTTTCATATTTACTACAGGGATAACCATGATGTATTTTTGTATTTAAAAGGAAAGATTCATTGATAACCCAAGAGTCTGCTAAACAGTAAAGTTAGTCCTGTATTTTTAAATAATTGTCCTAAAAACAGAAGCAAGCTATCCTGAATTTCCAAAATATTTCAATAGCACAGCTATTTACACATTTGGTTTAAATAGGATTATATATATATATCTATGTATCTATAAAAAGATTAAGATACCTGGATTAGAAGTTACATAGCCCTATAAGTGTAGCAGAACCCTAAACAATAGCAAAAAATAACAATTCAGAAAAACACCAGTAGTCCAGGGGTAATCAATACCATCAACGCATTTTTAAAAGAAACTTGATTAAATAGCAGGTTTGTGCCACCACTCAACCTTACAGCTTCATCAATTACTTTTAAAATGTAGCTTTTAATCAAACAGATTTCTTTTAAGACTTTATAAAATTCGTGGAAGGCAGCAGGACCAACTTTGTCCCTCTGATCCTCCCCAAATTTCAAGAAAGGCATAGGATGGCCTATATGCACCTTACTAATTTTGTTACATTTGGAAAAAATAGGTATTCAAAAGGATATTGTGATGGCTTTAACAAAAACACATGTGTAATAAAGTCACACAAAGTTGACTATTTGATTTAAATAACAGGCAATTTCAACATATGCAGGAATAAGACACCAAATCTGGAAGCAAACAGATATGCAGAAGTTTGTAGGCTTTTTCAGCTTGGTTTGCTGATGTCATTCATTACAGTTCCCAGTCCACCAGCAGGGCAGCACCAACCTTTTGGATTATTTTTAGCAGTATCACCTCTTAATTTCAGATAGCTACCCAGGTCTGTGGTCTCCCTTTAGCACCAAACTTGCCTTCTATTACCCTCCTTGTCTGTTATCAAGTGATCTGCACAGCAGTACTAACAACAGTTCCTGGAATCAAGACTGTGTCAACAAAAAGCAGAATGGGGCAAGTAAGGCTACAGCAATATAAGTGCAAGAGGGAAACATAACAGCAACAGTAAAATCAAAAAATGTTGTGATTAGTCCAATCTTCTCTCAGTCTAGGTAGGTAGAGGGTCATCATCTCCTTTATTACATTTGCACTTGCAGCACAGAACAAATGGTGTAGCAAGTAGAAGAAAAGGGGAGGCCACCAAAAGTAGAAGACCAAATCCTGCAAAAATGCCTACCACCTGTAAGAGAAAGGGATAGCATTGTGTCAGGGACAACATTGCCTAGATTATGTGTCTGCTGCACCACACTGCATCATCTGTGTCCATCAAAAACACCTCAGCAAATGCCACTGACCTTATCAGAGCCAGGACTCCCCCACATGTATACTACAGCTCCTGTGACCAGTAAATGTGAGTGAAAGTAGTGTAAATATTCATGTTTTATGGCTCCAGTGAGAACTGTGCCACAGAACTCTGTTTTATCACACAAAGTCATGCAGATGGCTATCTGATGGCTATATAAGAAAACTTTTTGAGTTTTCTTATATTTCAAACAACTAATGAAGCAAATCACTAATTTTTCCTTGATCAAATCTAAATACTAAATATTGAAATCAAGGCTACAAGAAAGACTTCCACTTTCAGGGGCTTTCTTTTTTTCTGGAGAAAGCTTCAAGAAGAATTAGTGAAGGTGTTGGTGGTGTTCGGATAATCCCACAATATCCCTCAAACTTGGGAATTTCAATCACAGATTACTAACATAATGGACTATAGCTATATGTCTATGTGATGGCTTTTTGTAGTCAGAACTGAGCTCCTGCTTGTGCTTCAGGGGACAAAAACTAACTCTAAGTGCATTTTTTCATTGACATTTATTGATCATCTCCCTCCCAGCATGAGCAGAGGACCATAGACTTGCCTACCTGGTCAGTGTGACAAAGCAGTAATTTCTAGAGAGCTTAAATTTAGAAAATTATTTTAAAAACATTCAAGTTGAGCTTCATCGCCTGACAAAGTTTCCCATTTCCCACTGGCAATGTAAGAGTGATGCTACAATGAGAGGCCCACAAATTATTTGAGAGAATAATTTAGATTTATTCACATGAGCGTGTCTGTGAATAATTTTGAATAATGATGGCAAGAATGGAATGCTAATGCAATAGCAAAACCTCACAGCAGAAGGCAAAAGGAAATTAGAGTGCAGCACTCATTAAGGATTCTTCTAGTCAGGGCGAGAAACGCCACTTCAATCAGCTGGCAAATATTAAATTAGCCATGGCATAGATGGGACGATGCAGTAGCACTGCTGCTGGGCACGGATAATTGTGTGTTGGTGATCTTGCCCACGGTTCTGGGGCGGCACTGCCGCGGAGCTGCGGCGGCTGGGAGCGCCGGGCAGCTGCAGGAGATGGCGCTGTGGGACAGGCTGCGGGCACACACACGCACCCACCCGGCGGCACCGCACCCCGCCTCCCGGCCGCCAGCAGCCACACCTGCCTCGCCCTAGCCACTTCGCTTCTTTTTCAGCTTCAGAGGTGGGCACGTTTCGTAACTCATTCTCTTTTTTTTTTTTTTTTTGATAGTGCTGACAAGGATGCAACTTCTACTAATCTCTGCATTTTTCTCCCAGAAACCAAAGTTCTCATCTTTAAAAAACATGAGCTGCAACTATTGCCATGCTGCTCTCTCTGCAGCCCAGGCTGGGTGCACTGGTCAGACAGAGCCTAGCTAGAAGCTGGGAATTTAGTGGATCAGACTGATTACTGGTAATTAAGATAAAACATCTATTTACACCTCCCTTTCAGCCTCAATATACCATCAAAGAAATCATTAAGTTTCAGGTTTTTTGTTTTGCTGCTTTAGTTTTTTGGTGTGGTTTTGTGTAGGGGAAGGAGAGGGGAGGGTGTTGTTTATTTTTAAGTAAAACTGCCCGCCGAGTACTACTTATTTACTTTTTCCTTGGTTCTTTTTCTTCTGAAGAAACTGCTGCCCACCTAGGCATCAAGCCATCTTCTCTGGCCAAAACAAATATTTTTTTAAATCCACAAACCAACAAACCAAATACTTACCTCAATTTGCTTTGGATAAATCTAAGAAGAAACTTAACAACTTACTCAAAGTTAACACAAGGAAACAATTGGAGTGTTGATTTGGCTTCAGTGAGTTTAGCAGGACTATATCCTGACTAGTAGTGAATTATCACTTTCTTTCTCAACAATGACCAGATCATCAAACATATTTGCACAAACCACAGTGGCTTAGAACATATCCCAAATACCAGATTAATTACCTCATACTACAGGTTTATCAAGCTTACTTCATGTATCCACACACTTCCTGAGATACCATTGGCTAATCCAAGCAAAACCCAGTCCATAGCTCAGACACTCAGTGGTACAAGGTGGAAGGAGAGGAGTGAGATCCTTCTCCTTTTATTTCAGTTTAGCTGTTTATCCAGACTTGATGGTTACTCTATAGACTTGGGGCTTATGCTCATATGGAAAGAAACCCGTACTTCAAGAAAAGTACCTCATGTCAAGCTAAAGTAGCTTTTTCCAGACACAGAGTTAATTTAGGCAGAGATGACTCAGATACGCAGATGTCCCCATATCTCTGAAGTGATGTAAAGGCGGTAGATTGGACTAAGTCACACATTAGCATGTATCCTGCATCAAAGTGCTGCAGAGAGCTCGTTTATTACCAGCATTCTTGCTGAGTCTAGCAACACTGAATCTAGACTACAGGAGTTATTCCCACACCCTCTGCAACTGTCAGTTTGAATCTGTTTGAAACTACTGATAAACCTTCAGGGTTACTTTCTATCCAACCAACAGGAAGGACTCAGGGTCTGTATTCAGGTTAATTCCTTTCCAGTTCTAGATCTAGAGCTAAAAATGCCTTGCAGGAAGTTTCCTTGTAAATAATACTGACAGTGGCTACCTAATTCATCCTCCAAGTTCAGTGAGAACATACCTGGACTGGTACTGAACTGGCTCTGCAAACCTTTTCTGGTTCTCAGTGGCATTTTGCCAAGGAGGGTCTTCCCTAGCAGAGCTAATTGTTCTATTCCTAGCTACTGCCCTCTTTTTATCTGCTACAAAAATCAGTGACCATTTGGCACAGAATTTTACCCTAAGGTGCTAAAATGAGGCACTACGACAGTAGTAGACCTGTAGAGAGCTTTAAAAGATCTGAGCTTTACCTGTGTCCTGTGCCAGATAACAGATGCCCTGGAGTGCCCCAGCTTATTTCGACAAGGTCCTTTGTCATAATGTATGAGGAGAAAATCATCCTAAAAATTTTAAATGAGAAGGCAGGCAATAAACAGAAGTTCTTCAAGTTACAAAACACTATATCCTGACAACTTAAACCCAGGAATTACACAGGAAGATAAAAGCTGGCAGATATGTCACATCCAATCCTTCCAAAATGCTTTGTTTACAGTTAGGTGTCTCCACAAACAGGTTTGTTTGGAACATGACATATATATATAAAATGAATTCTTCTCCCAAAGGCTCTCAGGCTGCGTATTTAAATACTAGCATGACGTTCAACAAGAGAGTCCAAGCTGACCACTGCAGGTATTTAACACACATATAGAAAGAGCAAAGGAAAATCAGTACTTGTGCTACAGACTTCCCAAAGTCATTTCCTTTACTTAGCTGAAGAACAGAAAGATAAAACAGACTTTTGAGATATTATGTCTCTATCAATCCTGTCAGCCTCTCACAAACCAGACAAGACAGCATGCCTAGTTCTAAGGCAATACTTATTTTTTATCTGTGGGAGCATGTGAGAAGCCTGTAACTTTAGGATTGCTAGTAAAGTATTCAAATGGGACAACCACAGGATTTGAATAGTTGGAGTAGCTTTCAGGAACCTTATTTCCTTTGCTATTGTTAACAATGTTATAAAGTAAAACTGATGACGTGGAAACAGATGTTGTGTATTGTATATACTCTGATCCATGGGCATGATAACAGGCTGATCTTAACAAATATAAACATATGACAGCAGAAGCTTATAGACCAATACATTCCCGCTGTTGGGAGAACATTGTATTCTTTCTCCTATGTCAGATCTATTTCTTGTCCCACAGACTACAATGAACAGTAAACAAATTTAACTGCTAGTGACATACCACATCTAGCTTGTTAAACATCCTCAGACTAAGAGCACTGCTAGTCTCATACTGTCATGTCTTTAAGAAAGGCAACACTGAAAAGTCAGCACCACAAAAAAAACCCAACACCTTCTGCCATGTTAGGTGCCATGTAAAGATTTTAAACAGATTACTGTCATAAAATTTTACTTTTTAATAATTATTTACTGACTCAGACAAAATGCTAAGTTCACACGGGTCAGACAAGTAAAACAGAGGATACAAATCCTATAAAATTCTCAGCACTAGCCACAGTGACTTATGGCCAGAAGCTAGTGAGCTATTTATTTAATTGATTAAAGAGACAGCTGGACAGCAAAGCAATGAACTTCTAAGCTTCTGAGAGCCAGAGTGCATGGCATGTACTCACATCAAGAGATTCCAGACAGTACCAGCAAAAGGCATGTTTGCAATTCTTACACATCATTTGGGCACAGCCTTCATCTCGTTCAATGTAAACTTTACACTTTGGACAGCGTTTGATTGGAGCATCATCATCTTCCATTTTGAAAACTGAACTGTGGGAGAGAGTGAGAAATTAGTAAAATGTGTGACCATGTCAGTTTAGAGAAGAATGGCTAAGAACTGTGCTATGGAGACAAGTCTGCTTTTTTTGCTTAAAAAGAGAAATTACTAGAGACCCAGGTATTCAAGTGATTTTATTATTCCTATATTAGGCCTGTACACTGCTTTTCAAACATATCTCTAGAAAAAGTTGTTTAATGACTACAGTGACTACTTAAAAGCTAGGACATTTTCTTTACCATATAAAAACCATCTTTGTTTTCTATCTAGTGATACTAATAGATATTAAACAGTTTTCTCCTGTGAAGTTCCAGATAAACAGCAGGTAGGTCACACCTAAATATTTTGTACATCTAGATTATTTTCCTTTTCTCTCCTTTCTTTGTCAGATGAAGACACAAACCCTTGATTGCACAATAATCCCAGACCACATTCCTCTGGAGTGCAGCACCAGGCATAGATTACTTTTCTGTGCCCTCCCTGAGGACCCTCCCTAGCAGTTTCCCTCCAAATCAAGAATAATAAGGTTTTGATGCATGTCATTATTTCAATTAAACTTTGTCTCTGTTGACAGAGTCCTAACAAGTCACTCTACAAGAGTTAGGGTCAGCATTGACCTTGGCACAAGCGTGCAAAACCACAGGTAGGTTTTGCAGGAGGTCCCCTCCTATAATGGACATAACACAGGGATGTTAAAACAATGGAACAACTTTTATTTCCCTTTTGTAGCTTCCTACTGCATGCAGGTTTTATGCTCACTAACAACTAAAATGTACCTTAAATGGCAATTCCTGCAGCTACTGCCAGTGTGAGATACAAGAATGACTGTTGGGAAATCAACAATTTGCTGGAAAACAGGACTCATGATTGATTTGTCCAACAGCAGGATGAAAGGACACACTAATTACTAACACTAGGGGTGACTGTACTAGAAAAAAAATGCTCTTGTATATGAATGTATATAAAACTCCAAATGCTGCTAACAGGCACATTATGCTCCAGAATAAGGAAGAAACAATTTTTACTTTTACTAAGTAGAGTAAAAAAATTAAACATGGAATAAAAAACTAAAAGCAACCAACACACTAAACAAAAAGTTTGTTACCTTGCCATGAAATTTAGCAATCTTTAGTTCTTGTCAAGCACACACAAAAGCATGTGCAAAAATTAATGTATATGATCAGGAATTCATCATGACAGCATCCCAGGTAGTCATGTGCTACAGCAAAGCTTGGAAGAAGACAAGGTATGAGTAATTAAGTCAAGGCTGGGCAGGGCTTTAATGATGCCTTGGAGTGCAACACAATCTTTGAAAAAGCCCCGATATGAAGCAGAACACATGCACAATAATGTCCTTTCTCATTCAGTGGCTGCAGTTTGCCACCAGAGACCACTTGAAATAGAACTTAAGATCATAGGCCAAATGTGCAGCAGAGGGGTGACTGACAGGGTATCCTAAAAATCACTGTCTGGAATGATGTTACTGACTCTCACATTGTCCAGGAGAGCAACAGTAATAAGATCATCTCTCATGGGAAGTTGATGAGCTGCTTGGATGTCATATTTTTCTCACTGGGGCAAAAGGCCAAAAGCTCAAGCAGCTCCTTTGTGCTTTGCTGGGAATGCTGGCAAAGAGTGAGGCTGCCAAGAGCTGTTCAGTTTTAGAATATAGTATTAAAAGAACAGGAATGACTAAGTGAAGGGAATAACTTTAGAACAAAATGTCAGGAAAATGCCTCTTTGAGTATTTAGCTTCTAAATACTTAATCTTTTACAATATCTTACCTTGTTTCTCCTGGAAGAAAAGAGATTGGCATGTTCTCTTGACAGCCCTGACCTGGATGCCAATTAGATTTGCAAGCAGAGCAGAACTCAATGTCACACACTTTGCACTGGACCAGCTGAGGGTCCTGTGGGCTTGGTTCCTGGAGCTGGCAAACTGCCTGGCAAGTAGAGGATGGACACCAAGTCCGGCATGGATCCAAAAGCACTTCTGCAAAAGGACATAAAAGAGCCATATTCAAAGGTGGATACAAGATCAGCCTTCCATAACAATGCATTTCAGCTGAGGTTTACTGGCAAGGCAGTTGAAGACACAAATTTTCAAAAGGAGCTTTTTAATTTAAGTGACCCACATGGACATAAATCTAGCCTGCTTTGCAAACAAGCACCAAACCAAAGTGAGTTTCATGAGTCTCAATTAATTGACTGCTTTCATTCACTGAACTAAACTTGTTCTGAGAAGATGTATTTTTTTTCAGTGCCATTGAAGTTAAATACAACATATACTATATGCAGTAAAACCCACCAGAAAGTGTTTTTACAATCCCTTACCCAGTAGGAACTTATTTCAAGTTGACCTCTACCCTAATGTAACCACATGATTAAAAACTGCATAAGATAAAGCTTCATCCCATTCTTGGAGGATCCTTACAGATACATCATTTCATGTTTTAAAGCCCAATGAAGACAATAAAAACCTACCAGTGATTGCAGTGGTTTCTAGGCTAGTCCTGCCCTCAGAGAAACTTTACTGTAAGTTCTCTCTAGCCACACCATTGCACATCTCCTTAGGCACACAGTCAGCTTATGTTCTTAATGTGTTTGTATCATTACACACAGAACTGCTCATTAATTCTGCACCACACGCTAACCCAGGAGATAATCTTGGCTCTGAGAAAGAGATCAGCATTCCTCTCCAGTCCCTACAATACTAGTAGTCAAACAGCAAAGCTCAAAATAGAAGTTGCTCCCTTAGTTATTTAGGAATATAATACATGGCAATTTTCTTTCCTTAGTTTATTCCCAGAGTGCTGCAGTTCTGGAAATTATGCAGGCAAGAACAGAAGAAATTATTTTTTAGGTTTTGGGGTTTTCCCTTCTGATGACCAAGCAACTAACGTACAATGCTACTGCAAGAATATATGCAGAGATTCTGATTTCTAGGATTGCTCCAGAACAAACCCATTCTCACAGCCTTCAATAGGTAATGTTACATGTCTTACCTCTTTCAAACTGTAGCTTCTTATACCTTTGCATGATTTCTGATGCAACCATGCACTCAATCTGTTAAAAGAAGGAAAAGAAGAAAAATTCCCACTAGAAACAGTAATAATCTAAGTAATTCTAAACAAGCCGAGAGTATTAGAATTTTGAAGAATTAATAAAAACATATATTGTCAAAAATGGAAGCTGTAACATAAAAAGCAAGACACATTCAAACATCCTGTAAGGAAAAGAAAACACCCTCTTTGCAGCAAGAGTGTACCTCATTTTCTTGCAGATGACCTCGCTTTGGGCAGGCAGCATCAGGGCAGCTGATTGCTGTTTCTAGACCTTCTTTGATGAGAAGCTCCACATACTGTTTTAGGCACTGTAAGAGAGCCAAATACTGAGTTAGCTATTCTGCAAAGGATAAATCACTCGGTATTTTAATAGCTTTCATCTGAAAATCTTGCAAACTTTTTCAAGCAAACTTTGAAAAAACAGATACTACTGTGTCCCTTTTACAGCCATGAGCCACATTCATAGCTTTTGCCACAGTTATACTTTTAAACAGAAAACAGCAAGTTCATTTACCCATCAAATCATAGAATCATTTATGTTGACAAAAGCCTCTAAGATTACTTGAACCAAAATTAACCAAACAGCTCTCCATCAATTTAAAATATGCAGAAAATTAAAAAATAACAATGGGAGAAAGAACAAATCAAAGAGGAAGCAGAAGCAGAAGAAGTAAAGAAGCACCTCCACGATACAAGTAGATTAACCACACTCTAAAGATATTTGTGTGACTAGATGCCACAATACAGCTTAGTAAGCAGTAATTCCCCATACATCCCCATACATTGACATCTGTCAAGTATCCTAGAACACAAAGGGAGTTGTGTATCTTGCCACCTGTGTTCTTGAAAAATACCTATCTGAACCTCATGGTTGAAAAAGTAACTTTTCCATAGAAAGGGAAAATGTGAGAATTAGAACTCCCTGAAGAACTATAGTTTCTATGGAGACCAAATAATAAATATTGGTAATACTAATACTTTTCTCCCCTGGCAACCACAGCATTTTACCCAACTCATAACTGCAAATGTAGCCTCTAACACAGCAGTGCACAGCATGGCTGTCAACAAAGCAGAGAAGAAAAGCGGATACTTTTGACCAAGGGCAAATTAAGATTAAACCTGGTTATTCTTGATGAGTAACAGCTCCCCTCCACCTCCATCCTTCCTACATCAAGCTGAGAGCTAATGCATAAGATGCCTATTGGGAAACAAGAGAGTAAAGAAGAGACCCTGTAGCTTGTACCAGCCCAACACTATACAGAAAGAGCAGGTAAGGTCTGCTTCCCAGCGGATTTGGCCCCATGTGATGTTCTCATCCTGCCTGTGTGCTCAGCTGGCATTAGCAAACCAGAACAAGGTCCCTAACTGTCTGTTTGCACATGTGTGAATAAAGAGTGAGGCTAGACCAACTGCAGAGTGAAATGAAGATACGAAACCAGCTCAGCATACAGCTGTGTGGGAGGCAAGAGGGATTACACACTCTGCAGCAAACTGGCAAAACAAGGATTTAAGTTACCATTTCCAGACATTTGCAAAAGGTATGCAGCTGCTGACTCACCACCAGCCTGGGAAGGCAAAGGGCTGAACTGACTGTGCCAAGGCTGGTGTGCCACTTCAGCTCAGAGCACAAAATTTCTTCTCCCAAACTCCTTCTTCACCCTGTGCAATCAAATAGCCCAGCAACAAGCATCCTCCAGCCTAACCCTCAGGCATATGGCTTGTAGCTGTTAGAGAGCTCAGACTTCAAATCTCTTCTCTTCTGCCTCTCGATTTATCTAGTCAGCTCCTTTCAGACACCTCTAGTAACAAATTATTCTAGATTTTATCTCTTGCAGCTTGACTGCAGTGAAGACTGTACTTCCTGCCCACATAACCTCTGCTGCTCTGGTCCACAGCATTTCTGGTGGGCAAGTTGCCACCACCTTGATTGCACAACAAATCATTTCTGTTAGAGCTCCTTTTCTCTGTGTCTCCCAAGCATTAAAGAAAGCAGGTCAATTTTTTGGAAAATAAGAACAGAGATCAGGTAATTGTTATTTATAAAATTTTTAATTGTGCAAAGAAATCCATGTGTGACAGACTACACTGTCTTCTTCAGCAGGGATTTAATGAGGACAACTGTTCATTTAGTAGATGTTTGATTTGCAGATGGCTTCCAAGCCTACACTTGGAGCTCTGCAGGGCAGGTAGTAGAATACTTCAAGAGAACCTGTATCACTAACCACGACAGGCTGAGCTCTGCAAGACTCAGACCCTAGGCTGTGTGCCTTGGCAAGTGGTGATTTCAGCAGTAGAGAGGTAAAAGTGCTACTATAATTACACTGCTGGCTCTTCCCTTTCTTCTCCATTTACAGACGTCAAGTGAGGATTAAAATGAAAATGCATACATTTTTAATGGCAGCACTTAGCAGTTATAGAAAGTACTTTTCAAGCTGAATGAGCTTTGCTATCATTAATCATTAATGCAGCTAATTCTCCTTCTCAAACTATTTAGGACTATTGCCAAAGCCTATTCAATTTGCTTCCCTTTCCTCTCATTTTCCAAGAAATGACACAGTTCATCCCTGTCATGAGCAGTGCCCATGGCCTTTCCCTTCCCTTGATGGGGCACTGGCCACTGCCTTCTCAAAATCAGCACAGCCAAGTGCACTTCTCATGCTTCACCTTCTGAGAAATGCCTCAAGGCTACAAAACATTGCTGGAAAATAGGCAGAGAATAAAACAGACTATCCACTCAAGATTCCCCTGAGACTTCTTGGGCAGAGAAAGAGGAAGCCAAAGTGGTTGCCAGAGAATTTGATGCACAGGGTACCTGTGGCTTCTCTTGAGAGCAGACAGAAGATGCGCAACTTGTATAAGACTGGCTACAGTACCAGAAATTCAGCAACATGCAAGCAACACAAAGTAGGATTAGGTACTCAGTCATATACAATGAAAAATTCATTGTAAAACAATTAAAAAAAGATGACAAAGTTTTGCAAATTATCTGTGCAACTTGTTCCAGTGCTGGAAGAAAGTATCTTCATAGTTCTTCCATTAAGGCAATAAAGTACTTTATAGCATGAACAAAAAATGTGGCATTATGTGTCACCCTAAACAATACTCAAAATGAAGTGCATTACATAACTTTTCTCAGAGAAAACAGGAGCTGAAATTAGATACCCAAGGCCTGAGATTGGAGTAAAGTCACAAGAGTAGACCAACCTGTATAAATTTAATATGCTGAGAAACATTTTTATTATTCCTCTAATGGATGTGTGTCAGAAAAGTCCAGTTAGCTCCCCTGAGCACTGCTCCTGTATTGTTCCCTGTGCATGCACACTCCTTGTGCATCCCTGCTCCATCCTCTTTCCATCACTGTTGTCCCTTCTGACATGTGCATAACTTTTTCTGTCACCTGGTAACCCATGAATCCTACAGGCACTTGCTGTCCCTATGACAAAGGGCAGAAGCACATCCATTTTGAGGAATTTTAGCCCAGAGCCATTCCCTTACAAAGATCAACTGAGAGCCAAATTCAGCAGCAGTTTTACTATATGAGCTGCCTATATAAACTGGGAACACTTTTTTCTGCTGCCTCAGAGACAGATGACTAATAAAGAAATTACTTCCTTTCTGAAGCTGCCAAACATAGTGTAGTATTTAAAGCTCAGCAAGATGTGTTGTACTTCTAACCTCTATACATCAAGGACTGTGCCACACAGGAAGGTATGTACAGTGACCACTGATGTGCCATGGCTTTAGAGCTGCATCTCTTTTTGTTTAATGTTATAAAAATCATACCCTACATAAAAATCAAAATAATTTAGTTTTTGTTTAACTTCAAAACCATAACACATAATCTTACTCTGCTGCATTTAGCTCTAACTTGCATAGGCCACAGCAAAATTTTTGGCTTTTCCTCTTCTTTTAGAAGAATTCCAGGAATAATCATGCTTACTTCTGATGTGGGTGCTTTGATTTATTTCTCCTGACATCAAACTCCAAATAAACCTCATCATAATTCCAAAAAAGGAATCTTGACTTTCATTGTTTCCATGGGGAAACAACTTATCTACCATCCACTCTGAGAGAAAAAATGTGTTCACTTGGTGCCTGAGGTCATTTTACAATACAAAATGCTCATAATTAAGAACACTTGGAGACGGTTTGGGGAAGTTATAACTAATTCATTTTTAAGAATATATTATTGCTACTATAGCAGCAAACAAGGTTTTTCAAGATGCTATCTTTTATTTGAATTAGGCCAACAAAAAGATAATCCTGCATTATTTTCTTAACAGCTGATAGGTGTAATTTGTTAAAATGTAGACTTCCGACTACACTATTGCTGCAGATGCAAGTGCCAAATCATACGGGAAATTTTTAAATCAGTCCATGGATTTGGAAAGACCAAAAACACATGACAAGAGCCAAGTATATCATCACTATATCACTTGATTTATTTCTTAGAACTTAAAGTATATTTTAGAGCTGGCAATAGGCCACAGCCATCACAAATGAAGTACGCACTACATGCAGAATCATCACATGCTAGTTGGAAAGAGTTTTTAAAAAAACCAAAACACATGCACCAATAAAACTGAAAGGGGGAAAAAGTAAAAAGAAGAAATATAGCATTTACCAAGTTCTAAAGAAGAAAGGGAATTAGTTTTTTTACAATGTATCTATTAAGAACAAATATTAAAGGTAGGCAAAGGCAATTGCTACTGTGAACAATTACTAACCTTGGAGATAACCCTGCACTTTGGGCAATCACCAGGAGTTTATACTGCACTTCAGAAACACAAGGAAGGGCTGACATGCTTTTTCAATAAGGGAGATTTTTTTAAAGCTCAAGCTGAAAATGTTTTCAAATAGGATAATTATTAACATGTAGACTAAATTGCCAGTCTCAAATTCCATATCATCTGCAAACTAGGATTAGATGAACATCTAAAAATATACATACATAAATACACACACATATATATAATTACATAAACTTGCATTCAAGCACATGAAGACTCAGGAAAAGCTGGTTGGTATTTTGTGATCCATGTCAAAAGTGACATCAGGGTAAGTACATAAAAAGATGCCTTTGGGTGTTATATTCTGGGATAAGAAGATTCTTCTGGAAGAAGATATTGAGTGAGAAGCACTTATATCTTGTAGCTAAAATTCTACAGTTTGGTCTATGGGTCACTTTTATACTAACAAGATACTAAGCCAAAGCTCAAAATTCATGTGATGGGGCTACACAGATGACCAAAACTACTCCAGCATCAACTACATTTGGTAACATTTTATAGTATTTTTATGCTCTGCATACCAGGAATTTTTCTTTACATTGCTTTAAAAGGAATTCTAAGATGATGATATCTTTTCCTTATATAAGACAGTGCAATACCAAGGCTATTCTGCTCTGTGCTAATCCCTCAAAGCCAGTTGTGCAGTCAGGATGGTGAATAAGTAGAATTTATACTCATAGACAAACTGCCTGAAAATCTTTCGGGTAATGTGACATAATGTCCTATTTTAGCTTCAGATTAGAACAGTACACTGATGCAGTGTGCAGTACTCACTGGGGCAGGGAGAGATGGCATGTGTGAGAATGAGTGAATTTCTTTCACTACAAAAAAAATCTGAGTGTCTATGTCTCAGGTGAAGACTAATACTCTTGGAATAGCTCCCATTCTTTTTGTCCAAATAGCAAATTCACTCCAGCAGAGAGGTTTTATCTGAATGTCATTTTATAGAAATATTTTCTATTTACACAAACCAGAATAATTTCAAGAAGAAAAACTCCCCTAAAAGAAGCAGTCTGCACCTCACCTGGGGTGTTCTCTGAAGAAGAAGGAAGAATGACACAACAAGGGCAGAGCCTTCCCTATTCCTGCAAGAGGGATTCTTGTAGCCACATATACCTATCATATGCTACCTTTTTTAATACTTTGATGCATGTTTCTCAAAACAACAGGAATTCTCATCTGGTAATACAATAAATCACATAATCTTACCATGGCTTGGCACAGACCTTAATGATCAGTTAATTCCAACCCTTTTGCCAGGCAGGGTCACTTTCTAGTAGACCAGGCTGCTCAGAGCTCTATCCAAACTGGCCTTGAACACTTCCAGGGATGGGGCATTCACAACTTCTCTGGGTAACCTATCCAGTGCCTCACCAACATCACAATAAAGTATTCCATCCCATTATCTAAACCAACTCTTTTTCAGTTTGAAGCCATTCCCACTTGTCCAATTACTATATGCTTTTACAAATAAAGTCCCTGCAATTTTCTTGTACGGCCTCCTGATTGGACTCCCTGTAACAAGTCCCATCATAAAGTTACCTGTCCCTGCCCTCCATTCAATCCTGACCCATCAGCTTTTGGTTGTCTCTGTATCCATCCCCAGGTATACCTCCACAGCCTCCAGCTGGTTACTGACATATAGGGTGACACCTCCACTTCATTTCTTCTGCCTATCCTTCTTAAAGAGCCTGTATCCTTCCATTCCAACACCCCAGTCCTAGGAGCAATATTACTTTAAACTTAGTGTTTTATAGAAAAAGAAAACTACTTTCTGAGAAATTTCCATGGTATACTTATAACACACAAGAAAACACATATGAGAAAAGGAAAAGAATGGCAGGTTCCTCAGACAGGTTTTTAAGCTTCTTTCAAATTTACTACATGGCCTTTTTGTGTAAAGTAGTTATAATCCTGCCTCAAATCTATTGTTTAATAACAGGCTCAACTTGGAACCACTCTTGCCCTGCTGCTCCAGTGTGCCCAGTTCTCTACAGTAGGTCTACAATATAGCTTTTTAATATCACCCTAATCCTACTTAGTTGATGAGCGACTTACTGGAAAATATCTATGCACACTTAATCCCAGAGATCTGTCTGAGGCACATGCATGACTGTGGGAGTGATTTTTTGTTTTACTAGATAAACTGTCAGCTATACTGACCAAATCTCCAAGCACAAGCTATATTCAACTTCATAAACCACCTAGATCTGAGACAGATTACATTAGACATTAATACATTAGAATTGTTTAATGTTTGTGGTAATACTTTGAATTTAAATAGTTTTCACTTCTATACACATCTTTTCAGAAACAACTATCCACTTGCAAAGAAAACTTCACTATTAGAATTCAAAGTTTTACTAATACTGATTTATCATCTTAAGAATAAATCACAGGAAGAAAAAATTCACTTATCTTGACATGCAGTACTTCAAATCTGAAAGCAGTAACAGAGAAGTGTCTTACACGTTTATCCTTTGTATCCTTTGTTTTGTTACAGACAAAAATTCTGCTACACAACAAGCATACCAACCCTTGACTCCAACACAAGCAGTTGCAACACACTCCAGAGCTCCACAACAGGGAAATATCTAGAGTCTTATGCTGTGAACAAGAAGGTACACACAGAGTGACTTTGGCCAGGAGCAGAGATAGATAAACATCACAGATGATACATGTTTTACCCAAAGTGGCAAGCAATTTGGAAGACCTCTGTTGGACAAGTTTCCTCCCTCTATCTTCCTGACACTTGCCCTATTTTAAAGATATTTTTTGGTTTCAACCTGCCAAAGGTAAATGCCTCTTTTACCACACCACACTGTCAATGTTTAAAGACTCCATCAGCTGTTTTGTAGCTCTGTTATAGACTGTATCATCAGTCTGAATGCAATCACATCATCTTGCCTGTGGATGATGGCCAAACAGGATGAGGGCTGGGAAAGATAAACACAAAACATGTGCTTCCATGTTTGAGGACAAAGCATCTGAGCATTCTTTCCTGAGCTGTAAAAATTGTTGTCCAGTAATCCTTGTGCTCCCAGCAGCTGGATAACCTTAGCATAGGGACGGGCTGGATCCTGGCAGGAGTGGGCATCACCCATTGTGAATGCTGCTGTAGGTAATCAGTGCAGTGATGGCTGTTGATTCATCCTGTGGACAGCAGAGTAGACTTTGCTGCATTGGTTCTACTTCTGTCCAAATGCCTCGTGACAGTACACTCAAATATGACAGAAATCCCTGGTATATGCTTCTTAAAGAATGCAAACAACAACTTGCAGACAAGATGTTCATATCAGAAATGAGGTGCATCACTCCTCTGAGCCCAGCCTCCAAATCCTCCCCATGAGACTCTGCCAGTTTGAATACAGAGAACAGCACCATCAGGCCATCAGTCAACAAATGATGAAGTAAGGCAAGAAGAAATATATTATCAAGAATGCAGCAAGAGGAGCCTCAATGACTGCTTCAGCTTGAGAAATGTCAGGACATGGCAAAAAGCCTTTGAGACACAGCAATCAATGGCTGCAGAAACCACAAGCAAGACCAAGCATCCAGAACTAAAAGCACTGGGAAAAACAAGTGCCTTTTTCCAGCTGAGTATCTTGAAAGAGAAAGAAAAGGCAACACAGACTTACAGATGCCTAGCCTTTGAAGTGGCAGGCTTGTCTGGTTTTTTTTACACACTTATGGCTGTGAACCATAAAAACTATAGTTGAATGATTTTTCTTCAGAGGAATCAATCACAGCGGTAAACAGCAGAAAATGGCCAAATGAGACAAAGACAATACCTTGTGATACCTCTTCAACTTTGAATAGGTATTTCAAGTGGATGCAACATGTAAACTTTTTTCATCATGAATTTTTATCCCTCCATTACCTTGCATAAACTTTTTGTTCTCACCTATTTAGGGCTGCTACTGATAAAAACAAATGGTAAACTTTAAAAAAAAATAAATTTGTTTTCAAATGTCAACATATGTGGGATGAAAATCAAATATTCAGAAGGCAAAAACACCACAAAAAATTCAGTCTTATATGTTTGAGAAAAGTTTATTCTATTTCAGAACAGAAATAGCAATTCTGAGTGGGAGGAAAATACACCTGCAGCCAACAAAGGGCCTTTCCTTTTCACATGCAAAACCCTATGCAACCAAAATGAGCTAGTTTTCACAACAGCCTGATGCAGATAGATAACATTAATCTCATTTAGTGACATCACACAGGAGAGGAGAGCTGAAGGCTCTGGATCATGTTCAGTTTTCACCCAGGGTTCTGTGGTTCCTGCTTATTAAAGCAGGCAGTTCTGTCATCCCACCACCTACAAGAGAAGCGAGAAGGCAGCCAGCCATGTGAACTGCTGCACAAACACACAGTGACCTCTAACCATGAAGCTTCTATCCACATGTCAAGATTAGTATCAGTTCTGTGCTAAGGCTGGGGTATGTGAGCTCAAGCAGCAAGCTCTAAGCTTTGGTGGTAGGAAACAGGGAAATATTACAGCTGCTGAGAAGGACCTTGAACTCCATAAAAACTCACAAGCCACTAAGCTTCCCCCTCCCTCCTGTCTCCAAACAAGTAGGGCAACTCCTTTGGTAGAGGTGAGGAACAGCCTGGTGTCAGCACAGAGCTGCCTTGCTAAGGAAGGCTTCTGGCAAGCAGAGGCAAACCACACAGGATCAGGAAGGCAGCCAAGCCCACCTGTTTCCATCCATGCTGCTCTTGGTATCTGCCTTGCCCTGGGGGAAGGAGAGGCTGATGCTGATTCTGCCTCGTTTGGAGTGAGGGATAACACTAAGAAAATCACATCTTTTTCCTGTCCTTCAATTCAGAGAAGCTCCATGTGTTTCCAGTCAAGTGTGACAACAAGAAAAAAACAAAGTGGTGCCTGATATCAGTTATAGGCAGGATAATATTTTTCTTGCTGATTATCAGCCTATAAGAAAGCTCAAACAGCAGAAATTAGAATTAAGCAGATGTGTATAATCAGTCATGATCAGGCAAATTCAGTAATCCTGTTTAAAAAGGGCTAGTGATAACACAAGTCTGTCACTATCTTGCTGTCAAGCTACTTGGGATAGAATACAACAAACTTAGAGGGACACCTAAAGGTCCAGGTAAGATTAACCAGCTGGCTCAAGTGCTTAAGGTAGAGCTTAGGGGTAAGAATGAATATCTGCAAAGCAGTGTTAGTTTCAAATACCAAAGTTGATCCACATGTGCATATCTGACCAAAAAGAAAGCACAAACATGAAGCAGAAGGCAGGTCTCAACCTTAGTTTTGTTATTTTCTAACTGTTGGTGGTTCTCTTTTTCATGTACCTGACTACAGTTTCTCCTATCAGTAACAAGGTAGATTACAGAGCAGTAATTCAATTTTTTCAAAGACAAGTTTACTGTTATGTTTCATATTTCTTCTAGACATTTGCTTGCTTGGACTGCCTATGTGAGAGACTTTTGGTTTAAATTTGAGAAAAGTAAGCAATGAATCGGCTGGTACCAGAATGATCATAACATCTCGAAGGGAACTCAGTCTAATGTGAAGTCAAAAGGGGCTTAGCCTGTCTTGTGAAATAGTGGTATCAGTGCACTTGTAACACACTGACATATTGATGTGTGTGTTTTATATATATATATATAAATTATAGAGTATTTATGTACACAGATGTACATGTAAATCCTGAACCAGAAAGGATTCAAGCAACAAACTACCTGACTTCCATGCAAGAATATCAACTGCAAAAATCCTGCTGTAACTTCAGCACATATATTTGATAATACATAAAAGAAATATCCTGTCCATTAAGACAGGTGTGAATTTCATCGAAGATTACAAAATAGTCAGAATTTTAGACAGGAATTGGATAAAATTCCTCCCTGCTTATCTCCCATGATCCACTTAAAAAAGTAAAGGCTAAGTAGTAAGTGAAAAAATTTAGTGCAGCAAATGACAACAAAAGACATTAAAGAAAAAAAACAAGTGGTGCTCTCTGCTTTATTCTGTTTTTCCTTCTCTAAGTGTAAAGCTTTCTGAAGAAAGCATGCAAAATCAGTTACTTCTTCTGAGGCAAGCAACTGCTAAGTTGACTATCTTGAACTCTAACTGCTAAGTGACTATCTTGAAATTTAAGATTATTAGCTATGTACTGTGTGCCATTTAAGCAGGGAAAAAAAAAAATAAAAAGATACTTAGATATTTTGGCCCAAAATTGTGTGCTTGGTCCACAAGCACACTTAAGATTGGTCCTATTCTTAACATGATTCTAAGAGAGATACTGGTTTGATCCTTGATAATACTCAGAAAAACAAACAAAAAGCTAACAGGAGGTATCTTGTTTTTCTATTCCTTACACTTTTGTTCCTCTGGTACCTCAAGCAATACAACAATGGATTTGCTTGAGGTACCAGAGAAAATACATTCTTATAACATTCCTAATGGATGAGATATACAAAACTTGGCAGCTCACAGTATTGTCTGAGCATTAATGATCATAAAGATAAAAACAATAATGGAGCATTGTACTGAGTGGCAAAATAATACTATGGGAAATTGTAGTGCCTGTGCCTTATCAACAGAGGAGTGGCAGTCTGCTCTATTTAATCCATGCACAGGCCTGCCAGAAAGCAAATGGAAACAGTGTCCCCATTCTATCTTTCTGAATAGAAATGCTGTGCAACTGTACAAGTGTCAGGAAGAGACAATCCTTTATGGTATCTTTACTACAGCACATCTAGGATTATGAAGAGTGAAGACTTGCAGACAGAAATGTAGGACTGAGAGACCTGTAAATTGATCCAAATGCAGCCAACATACCAGCAGTACTGCACTTGAAAAAATCTCTTTGTAACACATACTCATGTTGTTTCAGCTTGCTGTGATTTAGACAGGCTAGAGCTAGTGGTAAAAGCTGTAGCAAAAGTAGTCCTCATACTTATATGGACATCCCTTTGTCTTTTTTGCTCATATTCCTGGAAAGACCATCAGTTATCTCTATTCATTAAAACAAACAAACAAAAAAAAAACCAAAAAAAACAACCTGAACAAAACTATGTATCTGTCAAACAAGAACAAAGCAGAGATGAACTGGATCTACTATACATAGACTCCATACAAAAAAGCTACTCTTTTTGATTGTTTGGCCATTTACAAAGCACAACTCATATGCAGTGTCCCTGGTGTTTCTGGAAATCATTGCTGAAAGAACACCAGCATATTCTGCATACATCTACTATACTCTTCCTTAACAACAGTTATTATGCCAAACAATCTTGTCAGACTCATGTGAGTGTTTTCTTTAGCAATTTATCAACCTTCAGGCTGGCCCAAAGGTAGAAATGAAGACCTTGAGTTTTAGATGAAGGCCTGGGCTGTAACAGGTTTATAGCTATTGCCTCTTGCATTTATTTGGATTGATTCTTAATACTTCTCTCACCATCATCAAGGAAAGCAAGGGTAGTACTACCTGTTAATTCATGGGAAAGCTTTAGGACAAATAACTTTTTCAGGACAGTTAAATGTCACTGTATAATGCTCATAAGTGGCAAACAAGAGGCAGACAAACTACAAAAATTTCTTTAAACATGACAAAGCTGAATGAGCTCGTCAATACAATCAAATACAAGTAGTAAAAACTGTCAGATGATTCCACCTGAACAGAGTTCAAAACACAAATTCCATGTCACCAGTCAGATTACTATATCAGCTGCTAAGAACGGGTTATCAGTAAAGGTTACATATCTGGTATGTCTGTAACTGTTATATCTTTCAAAACAGCAGTAAGAGACAGCAACCATATTCTAACCAAAAACCAGAGGACCAGGGATGGTAGTAAACATCAGGAGGCACAAGGTGAAGATGAAAAAAATGTGTTTGGTAACCCAGTCTTTCTGCTGCCATGGAAATGTTACTGAAAACTGACATTTAAATATGCTCAGTATTCAAGCACCAGGGAGAAGAACAACACATAGATGTAAGTACTAAAACAGAAAAGAACAGTTTTCATGAAGCCTGTTACTCACTTTTTCATGAAACTTATTATTTTATACGCTTTTGCATGCTTTAACAAACATTTGTTCCACAGCAGATCTACCTGCTCCATTGGCTGCCTCCATTGGCTGGTTCAATAACCATCAGGAAAAAGGAAATCTACTATTAAAAAAATGGTAGTATGCCCATGAAGAAAAATAAACTACCCAAAATCCTTGCTCTTAAATACTAAAAATACACACCAAAAAACTTTGCCAGAAAGGACTTTCAAATTTAACAAGTCACCCAATCCCATGTCTGAGTCTCTAACACCATATCATAAACTCTTGGGAAATTAAAGTCTGAACATCATGTATCCCACAAGTTATATTCTTACTGATAATATTCCAACTTTTCCTCTGCTGAACCATCATTACAAAGTTCTTGGTATAATTGCACCCATTGCAAAATTTAACAAACTAGAATTTTAATTTAAATTCAGTATTATGGATAAAAACTGACTAATAGTTTCCTCTGTTCCTAAACCAGCAATATCCATTAACTGTGATGTTGATGTTCTTAGCCAAATCTTACATGTTACTCAACATTTTCTATTTAACTGACAAGATTCTTATTATTCTGGGTAAGTATTTGTACAATATGCTTTTGTAAGGCTTTTGATACTGTCCCGCTCAGCAGCCTTCTGCACAAGCTGCCCAGCTGTGAAATGAGCTCTGAGTAAAAAATTGGGCTCCAAGGGTTGTAGTGAATGGGACTTTTGCTTGGCAACCTGTCACCAGCACTGTTCCTCAGAGCTCAGCTCTACTGTCAGTTGTGTTCAATATGTTTTCAACTGTTTGGACCCAAGAATCAAACGTACTATTAGCACATTTGATGAGACAAAAAACTGGGAACTGCTGCTGATTCTGTTGAGGGGCAAGATGCCTTACAGAGGGATCTAGATAAATTGGAGCAGAGAAATAACTAATGGCATGAAATTTAACAAGTTGAATAGTCAGATTCTGCACCTGATATGGAGCAATGCCAGGCACAAGTATGAATTAGGAAGACTGGCTGGAGAGCAGCCCTGCAGAAAGGGATCCAGGGTTGCTGGGTGACAGCAGGCTCCATGTGAGTCAGGAGTGCCCAGCAGCCAGGAGGGCAAAACCCATCCTGGGATCACCAAAAACAGCCTCGCCAGCTGGTCAAAAGAGGTGATTGTCCCACAGTGTTCAGAGCTGGTGCAGCTCACCTTCAGCACTGGGTGGAGTTCTGAGCCCCACCAATTCAGAAGGATGTGAAGGTGCTTGGATGCATCTCCAGAGCACAACAAAGGGGGTGAAAAGGCTGGAAGGAGTGTTCTGTGAGGGGCAGCTGAAAAACTTAGGTTTGTCTACTTTGGAGAGAATGAGACTGAGAGGCAACTTCATTGATCTCTAAAGCTTTTTGAGGAAGCAAAGCAGAAAGGCAGGTGCTGAGCTCTTCTCCCTAGTATCCACTGAAAAGACACACTGGAATGGTTCAGAGCTGCACCAGGAAAGGTCCAGACTGAACATAAGGAAGCATTTCTTTACAGAGAGGGTGACAAAACACTGGAACAGGCTTCCTGGAGCAGTGTTTATGAGATATTTAGACAATGCCTTTAACACCATGCCTTAGCTTTTGATGAGCCATGAAGTGGCCAGGCAATTGGACCACAGATCACGGTTGAAATGATCCCTTTCAACTGAAAGGTTCTATTCTCTTCTAAAGTTAAAAAAAGTTCAAAAACCCAACAGGAAAATAAAAACAACCAAACCACAAACACCCAACAAAAACCCAATCAATCACAAAGCCATCCCCAATAGTCTATGATATTCAATTAATTGTGAGCATGACTCCCTCAAGGTCTTAACATTTCTGAAAGAAAGTGAAGATTTTGTCAGCCCCCCCATTCAGTCCAACTCATTAGATGTTTTTTATAAAGTACATAAGTGGCACCAAAACCACCCCCAGATCCAAGCCACTGACAGATAAAAGTGAAAGTGTGAATAACCTTGGTAAGGAGATAACTATACAGTATATTGAAGTGCTGAATAATTTATTTTCTTTTTACTACAGGAAAACAAATGTTTACTTCCAAGCTTTTGTGTCAAGTACATACAACCATATTTATTTCCACTGCAAGATCAATACTTGAGGGTGAGTCCCACCCAGCAGAAACACACTATTTCTGCAGTTAAACTTATGCCTTGCTTTTTTTACATCTAATAAGGAACAGAAACTCACCAGGGTACAGAAGATGCATTGGCATTGTGCTATTGTTGTCATCTGCTCCACAGGGTATTCACCAAGGCAGAGCTTACAGGACACTAATGGGTCAAGTACCAAGTCCCAGGTAGGCCTGTATCTTGCTGTAGTCATTGCAGAGCAGTCTGAAGAACAGTACAAAAAGTGAAAATACTCCATTATTTCCTTCCATTGATACACACTACATTTCTGTCATTGGAAATCACATTGTCAGCTATTGCCTGTTGGGTTTGCTTTTTCCAATGACCTAACTAAGCAATAGTTAACTTGACAGTGCCAGCACTTTTATATCCCCTGCCTGATAGAACTTGCATATAGAACACAGAAGGAAAAATAACCCCAGACATAATACACTAAACATATGAAAGCAAGCAGGAATACCCTTAGGTCACAGGCTTTTGTCACACATTACAAATGCAAAAATCTCGCTTCCAGTGCCTGTGATTTTCATTACTAGTTACAAGGTCTCTCACCAATATTAACATTTACTCATGATATTCCTTAACCTCAGCTACCCAGGCAAGACTCAAAAGGTCTTTCACAAGCCAGGCATTTATTATGCCCTTTTCCAGTATATTTCATCTTACAGAGTCAGATATTTTTGTTCCCAGGAGCATGACAGATCAATCAGTTTGCTGTTAATTTTAGCAAGAACAATAAATATTTTGAGTACACTGCAAGTTTTAGTCTGCATTTTCCTCCAACCCTTTCAATATGCTGAGAGCACAACTTTGTTGTAGCAACAACTAACTGGGGCAAATAAGAGCACAAAGTGAGCTATAAGGAAAGGCTATAATAACCTATATATTACCCTCAAGACAGTGATAGGATAGGATCATGCACAGCATCTTTATCCTAGGCCTCAGGGCCCAGATGGTGTGTTGTCAACTGACTAAGCAGAAAGAAAATCTTGTACATAAGAAATGTATTCACACAAAGAAGTAAGCTAATTTATGAATTTTACATGAAGTAAAACAAAACAAAAACCCACACACTCCCCCAAAACATCGAGGGTCACTTATGGAGTACATCAAACCTTAACAACATATTTCCTAGTAATGTTTTACCACTGTGACATTGACCTTCCAAGCACAGAAAATTCACATCCCAAGCTGCTGAGAGGTTCACATTATCAAGCCTTCTTCCTTTCCAAAATTAGGTGGTTCCTTACCATTATCACACCAGAAGGGATGTTACTCAACTCATGGTTACAGTTTTTTTGGGTTTTGTTTTCTTTTTTCCCCTCTGTCTCCACTACCTCTTGCAGGAACTCCTATTTATTAAGTCATATCTGTGAGCTTAGCAAGACTTACAGAACTACAACAAACTAATGCTTACTAGACTAGATTTAGGCAGATGTTCAAGAAAAACATGTGTTTTGTCCCCCAAGAAATCACATGTAGAATTCACAAACATTTATTTCAAGTCCAAGACTTTGATATTCAATTGTGGGCATGACTCCACCAAGGTCCCTAACATTTTTGAATCAAAATTAAGATTTTGTCAGCCCTCCCATTCAGTCCAACTCATTAGAAGACGCTTTTTATGATGTGCATAAGTACCACCACAAGATTTTTTTCTAGTGCGGCCAACAGGAAGAAGAAGAGGGGAGAGAATAAAGATTAAGCAACCGCATTTCCAGGGCTGCTCTAGAGCACTTCCTCTGAAAGCCTGCACACAAAACTCCCACACTGTTTCAAAGGAAACAAATGGAACAGCCCCACAGAACAGCACGTGAATAATGGCTCCACCTCAAAAAATACAACTTGTGCTGTGCAGTCTTTTCAGAGACCTCAACATGAACTGGCATGGTGGTATGAATGAAACCTTGTGATTTCTAAGGCTACTAGACTGCTTCTTTACTTCATCACTACTTTTTCATTTCATACATATTACTAGTAAAGCAAATTTTTTTCTTCCAAACTTTGGTTTATCTGACATTCACAGACAGATTCATGACGTATTTGAGAATTAGTGACAAAACACATTTGAACTCTTTGCTATTAGTTATTTGCTTGTCTTGTCTAGCTTATTGCATATCTGATACTTATGGTTGCTAGTAGATTAAACTAGGGAATGAACAACAAAGGACAGATATATGTTAAGGATGCACTTTCACACATCAGGCAGGCCAAAACTATAGCACATTTTACAGCTACGATGTAGAATCTGACACAATTCAGACTAAAGCTCACCAAGTATATGACATGGCCCAATTCAGAAAAAAAAATTTAATTTAGATATACATATTAAGCTTGTGTGAGTGACAACAAAGGCAAAATATCAAGCTTTCAGCCCCAAGGGTTAGCCTTGTTTTCTAGGCTATTCAACAGAGGCTTACTGGTATCACTATGGTAATTTCACTTTTGCAGAACAACTATACTGCAAAAACACCTCACTGGGAAATATTTCTCCTCATTGTCTTCTGCAAAGCAAGAATGAATTAAAGTAAAATGCTTTTCAAGCTGACAGAAACCTCCTGTCCCAGACAGCTGGCATGTAATCCATGCTGAATTCATGGTGATAACTGAGCAAAATCTGAATTCAGTCTCAAATGGCAGCAGAGCCATTTGTTCTCCCCTCCCTGCCAAACACCTTATTTTAATAAAGAAATTTTACATTAATTATGGGGCAAGGGGAGGACACAATGCCACTGGTGCCATTAAAGCAAGGACCAAGAAATTTGCCACCTAGCCTAGAAAACCTTGTACAAAAAGCCTCCACACCCCACTGGATCACCTCTCCTGGGTACCCCTGTAAAAGAATAGAGAATTGAGCTTTTCAAAATATGGACTAGGTCTTGTTTTGTGATCATTCAGCACACTGTTGCAATTAAATAATAAACTTCTGTGTTTACATCACAATGCTTAAAAAAGCTTTTTTTAAAAAAAAGGCATAAAACCAAACAAACTTGTAGGAGAAAAGCAAAAAAGAAAAAAACACCTTCTGTCAAATACAGATTAAAACTCCTACTGTTTCATAGCTGTGGCCTCTTATGGCTTCAGATTGTATTCTCATGCTTTCTAGCGATGCGCAGTACTTCAGGGAGAATGCCAAGTAATTGCAAGAAAGACAAGGTAACTAAAAGGATTTCTAGAGGAAGAAGATATTGAAAAACATCTTGGTGTGCCATTGTGTTTAATGATAGCACTAACAACACAAAAAGCCCGTAGAAAATTTTGCCCCATGGTTTGGCTATTTCCTAGGAGGTCCCAAAAAATACAGTTAGTGAAGGTACAGAATTACAGTTCAATAGACCTTAGCACACTAAATATATAGTTCACTAGAGATCGTGTTGCTTGCTAAACTCAGTCCGAACATGAATATTGCCAGCAGATACACCAAATCAGACTTAGAGGCACAGAAAACCAGAAGAGAAGTTGGTCATCAATTCAGACTCAATTCTACTGCAGTGAAGGTCCAGCCCATTTACGTATTTTTGCTGACTGTAGTCCATATCTGGTAATATTGAATTTGTAAGATTTATGGTAAGATAGCACATGATTTTCCGGGACAGAATCCTAAAGCAACCTGGAAGTCAGAAGCATAGGAAATAGAACAAACTCAGAGCAATCTTGTCATAAATAATTAACAACCTGACTAATCACTCTTTAATTCTTCAATCATGTGCACGTCCACACTGAAAGGGAACCTCTGCAAAGAGAGAGAAGTGACTGAAGTCTTCTTACTGTAATAACTGTAATTAATATATATGAATGTGACTCTTAGGCATTCCCAGAGACGTGCATGGAATGAAAAGGAAACTCATTATTTCTGAAGAACAATTAAATGAACACGAACTGTATTTCTGAACAGCAATTACTCAGTTTTTGTTCCACCTACACAGACTGCATTTTCTAGTTAGGACAAGTGGCTGATGACCCCTGGTAAGTCAAGAATAGAGCAATTCTTTTTAGGCCACAAAGAGTTGCCGAAAACAGTGAAGCAGAAATACTGTGAAAACTTCTATGAAAGCAGGACATAATGCAACTTTCTCACATACAAGTCATTCAAGAAATCATAAAACAATATGATTTCTGTTACTGCACACCATGCAAATATACAGCACTGTACATTTGAACTGCAATTGTGTCATCAACTCTTAGGATACATGACTGCTTATGTGAGAAGAGTGATCTGAATAACAGCCAGATCACCTAGACACTGAAAATAGGGTTGAATAGAAGTCATATGAAACACACTAGCTGGTGGGTCTTTTCCACCAAACAAGACTCAAAATAGATTTTTCAGCAGAATCCTATTTTCAGCTTTAGGTCGGGGATGAGTTTAATTTCTAAATTAAGGGCTTCAGTCCCCTCTCCTACCAGACAGATAGCTAATCAGGTGTACTTCAGTCATCTGCCTTAAGGCGTTAACTTAATCTGAATTTATTGACATAATGAAAATCAAAGGAAGGGACTTAAATGGGATTTAAAATTTGGTCTCAATCTTCTTGTCCTTCTTTATCAAAATAACTCCAATAAAGTAATACAGGGTACTAGATGAAATCAGACATCTGCTATAGTACAGTTTCAGTACTGTGGATATGTATTTATAGATTAAAAAAGTATACAATACAGACTACATTTCCTCCTATGCAAAGTCATGTATACAACTAATATTTTTATAAATATAAGTCTATACAAACCTACAGATTTTTACTTTACTTTTACTTATGTGGAAGAAGCCCACAGACATCTGAAGAGCAGTCATCTGTAGAAAGGCTACTGCCCTGCACCCTGGAACTGGCACTGCCTGCCACATCTTTTAGGTCAATATTTTTTACTTTGAGTCTTCCTCTACAGTCAGAGCTGTGGCTCATTGCACATGATCCCACAGCTATGGGCCATACCCCACGGCAGCAGGGACTACCTCCCATGACCCAGGCTGGTGGCTAAAGACATTCAGCAATGGTCCTGGAGCTTGCATTATTTTCTACCCCTCTGTCAGAGCCAGAACTTGATGCCATTTTTCACTGTTTCTAGGCTTTTTCAGAAATCCTCAGAAGAATCATACGAAAGAAGCCTACATGACATTAACTGACCACTTTGCAACTGTTTTGGGTAGGTGGCATCAGTTTTTATTATGCAACTATATCTCAGATAAGGCAATTTTAAAGTCACTCTATAAAACAAATTAATCATTACATCCACCCACCAGGTAGATTTTACAATAACACAAACTGGAAGGCAGACTTAGTATCTCTCACTTATCAATCACAGTCAGTTACTGGCATCTATCACTGCGGTAACTGTGTCTCCAAGCCTTCATCTTCACAGAACTAACTGCCTGGAAAAGCAGAATCACTCTCTCTGATAGGTGTCAGTCACACTAACACAAGACAGACTTACATGGATGTTTAGAGATGACTAACTTCAGAGTTTTGATGCCTGCCTTCCGTAGGTTCTTAAATCCTGTCAACCTGTCAAATGCCTACCTAAGTCTCCAGGCTCACTCATAAATCTGATCCACAATCAACTGTACAAGTCTAGCAGATAGGTATCTCCCTTTGAATACCAGACAATCCCAACCACTAAAGCAACATTCTTTATTCCAGCAGTACAACAGGCTGCTGTTTATAGGCATAATTCTTCAACATGTAGAAAACTTCAACTTTGAGCAGTGCAAAAAGCATGTCAGCACATTGTCTATTGTGAACTCTTCAGACTTAGTCCTTAAGTCCCTACACAGACTCATTACCAACTTCAACCTCTCCAGGCTCTTATCATCAAGTATTCCAGGGCCCAAGCCCAGAAGAGACTATGTATAAGCTTTAGAAAACTGTCAGCAACTTCAGTCTCCCAGACAATAAAGCAAATGGGAAACAAGCTCTTACTTTGAGTTGAAACAATTATTCCAGGGACTTCAGTCCACTCATGAATAGCCATTGTGTTTCTCTGCTTTACCTCCCTGACTGATAAAATCCTAATATATATAATATATAACACATATATATATACATATGTGTGTATGTGTATAGATATAGATGTGTAAATATATACATGTATAAAGATGACATTGAAACATTCCAGTGCCAAGAAAAAACAAGAAGGAATGTGTCTCTTCACTGATAAAAGGTATCTGAACAGCAACATTGAGTACAAAACAAATCTAGTGGATTACTTCAGGGATAAATCACTGTTAGGGCTTCTTACAAGAACAAAAATCCCACACCAATTTCTTTGTTAAATATCTGGGTGATTTTTTTTCTTGTTTCTTTACTAGAGAAATTAGAATATTGTATATGGCAACCACCATTTTCAAAACCTTAGACAACCTTGTTTGATTACTGCACAGACCATGAAAGATTTTAAAAATTAGAAAAGAAATGGACAGTTTCTAGATCTATGGATATGAGAATACTGCCTATCAAATACAGGGGTGGGTAGAGAGGGAAAGTTATTATGGCTACTAACACAGAAAACAAGAGATTGTTAAAATTTCTCCTTCAAAAGGATACTACATATACACATGCCATAAACTGTCCATGCAAAAGTGCCCCAGAGAGCTAGATCCTTGCACATACTCCAAAAAATACAGCCACTGAATGTGACAGAGCCAGACTTTCCTGACCTTGCATTACTCTGTTTGTCACCAGTACTGGTGCCACAGTGGCTTCTTGTAGCACTGCCAAACAACAGCAACCTGAAATGAACTGGGTGAGGCTGTTATTCAGATCCTGTAGGCAAGGGAAAAAACTTTTTAAGGAGAAAAAGAAAATCACTTAATTTCATCTGCAAGAAACTGGGGATGGGAAAGGCAAAGAGGCAGAAGGGAAAGAATTAGAAGAGTCAAAGGTAAAAAAAAAGAAATTTAATAGAAAGAAAAATGGTATAATAAGTAAAGCAGTAGGAAACATAGGAAAGACAAGAGAAATCTGGAGAAAATAGCTGAAATAGATCAACTTTCC
>VWYI01015836.1:1224-61183 GCA_013399455.1 Anthoscopus minutus | reverse complement strand
TCTTTAAAGATGGTTTTGTCAAAGGTTTAAAAACATACTTTACCCCAGAGCAAAGCAGAAATATTGACCAGGGGAGACAAAGTATCCTGTAAGACTTAAAGAACTGGTGGAGGGATGGGTGGAAGAAACTAATTTAGGAGCTGTGAAGCAGGATAGATGGGGTGCTTTAACCAATATTACCTTCCTTCCTCTCTGCTTAAGTGGCTCCTGTGAGCTTTCATTATGTAAAAAGGCCAAAGGCTTCTGTGTTTCTGTGTATCCATGTGTTACAGCTGCCAAAAGAATACTGACTATATTAAAAAGTTTCCAGTCTAGTTGGAAGCTGTGTGAAGTCAAGGCTTAAAACAGAAGGTGCCCAGTGTTCCTGTAGAGTCTTTGAGGTGGGCATAAATGTAAAGCACTGTGCAAGTGGAGGAGCTGCATAGCTGTCCGCCCTCCTGAAGATGACTGTGATAAAAGCATGGAATAACTTAGCAAGGCTTATTTTCCTACAGCTGAGACCTCTCTGTCATATAACTTCTGTATTTACAGTTGGAATTTTGTTCTAGCACAGTTTAGTTGACTGCTCATTCATTTCCTAAGAGGTTTTTATCGGTTATAAGCTTAGTTTTGATGTTTCTTTCTTTCTGAATGTTTTTTACTGTGCAGTTGTGGGCCCCACTACTCTAATTTTATTGACAGTAGTAAGCCTACTAGAGAAGACTTGGGAGGAGGTATTTTTAATATTATTTAGCTTGTAATGTCCACATTAATAATTTGAGATATCTGGAGTATGGTGATCAAAATCAGCACCTTTTGGAAAAGTTTTCTCAGAAAGGCTCATGCTTTTCTTATAAAGATTAAGTCTAATAATGCCAGGAGATAGAAAGAGGATCCTTAAGAGAATTGTTTTTCAGTGGAGGCCAAATTAATTGTGAGTGCATTAGGAGATAAGATATTAAAAAAAGAATAAATTGTGGTTAACTACTCAAAACTCTGTAACTTCCTTATTCTCTGGCATGTAAGGGAGAATTTTTCCTCAATGATTCAAACTCAGCTCATCTCTACCAGTTGTCTTGGAGGAACTACCATCTCCACAGCTGGTGGGACTCTCAGGGAGGGTTGAATAGAACAAAGCGAGCTAACTTCTCTCTCAGCTGCGTTGTTCAGGACTAGGAAAAGTCTTAGTGGGCATCAGAGTGTTGTAAATGGAAGGGAGGGATGATCTGCAGGTGGCAGATGATAACAGATGCATGGTAAGGGTAGCCTGCCAAATTGGTTCTCTGGCAGTGGTGAGAGGGTGTCCATGTGTTGGTGACAGGCTGCAGAGGAAACATTAGCCTGCTGCTTCCCGCTCAGGGTCCAGGTCAGCTGGAGTCAGCCTCGGGTTACCTTTTGTTTGGAAGCCCCATCTCTCCTGTGGGGTTTTCACTGCTCATTGTCATGATGATCTAATAGTAAAGAGTTAAGGGTTATGGCACCCTTGGGGCTTTTTTACCCCTCACTTTGGCTACACATGCCCACACTCAGTTCAAATGTTCACAACTGTAGAAGACATAACTATTTGATGTGCCACATATGGGTCACATGAATGTTATCTGGAACAGAGGCAGAGCAACACTGAATTAATAATTTCCCACTAGTTAGCTTTATTTTTTAAAGGAAGATAATGGCAATGGATCTCTTCAATCAGTTTTATACCCAAATTGGAAACAATTGTGAGATGTCTGTGCCATCAAAAGTGTTTTGGGGGGAGCATTCCTTTTAGGCATCATGAGCTTGTAGTACCAGAAAAAGTCAGGGTTTTTGAACAAAACTGGCTAACTTGCAGAACACTGAAGGTCTCAAAACTGACAAGAACAGGTGGCATCAGGATCACTTACTTCACTTTCCATGCTGGCATTGGAGCTATGAAATGGAATATGCTCAGTCTTGGCAAAAGCATTATGAACTTTCTTTACCCTCTCTAGATCTGTAAGGTTTTGTGCCTTTGACCATGAGCTCAAGTTTTTAATTCTAGAAGTAGTCCCCAGGAGGCATGTGATGTGTGGGCCTTGAAGGATTATTTTTGAACCTGAAGAGTTTAAACTCATAGTCCTACTGCAACTTTTTAGGGCAGCAGATGAAGTGTTTAGTGCTTCATCCTGTTACTTGAAGCTGTCAGCCCATGCTTTGTTTCTTGGTCGATGGGAGATGCAGCAAGCATTGTCAAGCAGATTTTAGATGTTGAGCTCTTGAGACTTTATGCCAAAATGTTTGTGTTGCCTCAAGTCTATTGCTCTTCTGGACTCTAACCTCTAACCTGAGCCCTAAGGTAGCTGGAAAGAACAGCTTCAATCCTCCCTGGACTCTTCAAAGGGATGCCTGATCCTGGAACCTCTTCTCTCATATATGGCAGCTTTAAAGAGAAGATGGTAAGACTGCAGTATTAGTCATGACAAGAAAAAAACCTCAGATGTGAAGGAAAACAGAGGTATCATTAGAAGCAAAATCTAGGACATCTGGATTCAGTTTCTAGTTCCTGCAATTTATAACTATCATCAGTTCTGTGGTTGTTTAGGTAAAGTGGTGTGTTCTCAGTAGCTGTGGTGTCTTTGAGACTGCAGTAAAAGACAGGGAGTAAATCTGCAGTTGGCGCAGTAATAGATGCAAGAAATAACATAAGGCAAAAACTTTTGTCCTCTTCCTCTTTTCTGGGAGGAGAAGCCTGAAGTGTTAGGTCTGAAGGTGAGCCTAGACTTGCAGACACACAAGGAGTTCATCAATGAGCAACAGGATTTTGCAGAAATGAACCTTTTACGAGTTAATCCACTTTATCAGCAGTTTGCATGCTCTGAGCTTAATGCTGATTTTCTCTATATCTAGTGAAAACAGCTAAGAATTACTCTAGTGCTGCTGAAAGCAGCAACCATGTTTGTGCTAGTCTCTATTTGAAGTGAACTCTTATGTTAAGAAGTTCCAATCTAGTAATATTTCTGCTCAGAGTTTCCTCCATGAAGTTGGCATCATATAGTGTGTGAAAAAGAAAAGTAGGTGAAAATTAACAGCCTGTCTTGTTTGCCAACACCGTGTCTCTAACTTATACTTTACAGATCATTTATTTATCAGACTGAAAATAAGGCATAATTTTTTGTGCAGTAATGACTCGAACAACTTTCTAGGAAGACTAAAATGCCTGGAAGGTAAGATTTTGTGACCGCACAGATGAAGAACACAAATTTTCCTGTGAAAATCCCTAACAATACATACCTGTACCCTTAGAAACAAGATGCTTTTGGAATTCAAGCTACAGTGACAAGGACTTTGAGAAGAGTAGTTAATTCCAAGGTGGATTTTTTTTTTTTTTTTGCTTCTAGCATATTTTCTAATCAGAACGTCTGCTTCTGAACGCAGTAATTTTGGTGAAGTTCTTTATAAGCCAAAGTAAATGGAGTTGAAAGAGCTCAGTCAGAATGACTGACTACAAATGAATTTTTCTGAGTGTTTGATCATATATTTTACTCATGGTCTATGAACATGAATCTTCCTCTTGGTGCTGCTGCCTTGTGAGAAACAAAGGCAGTTCACACTTTTATATACCTGCAAGTGCTTACTTCTCTGCCAAGTATGCCACTAAAAGGGTTCAAATGTTTTTTCACACCTGACTTGAAAGTTGGGATGAAGCTGTTAATGAGTGGTTGCTCCTGAGGCTTGTGCAGACACTAGAGATTTGGTCTGAGCATTGGAATACTTCTTGTATGTTATGAGGGGACAGTTCTGACAGCAAACAACTTGTACACTTCACAGAAAAATGAGCTCTTGAAAATCGTGGAATTACCTCTGTGAGGAACAAAACCCCAAGGCAGATGTGCCTCACAAGAAGATATTTACTGAGGACTTGCTCTGCCTCCTAGGACTCCATTTTTCTTGTACTGACACTGTGGCCTTGCTGCCAAGTAGAAATTGTGACCAGCAACAAGAGATGATATAAAATTAATGGTAGTAACATAGACATAACCTGCTGCTTTCATGTGAGTGTACTAAAAATTTCTGTCAAGGGCTTTTAATTTTAGTTGTACTGGTCTTGAGTGGCTGTACTAAAATAACCACTTTGCTTTGCTCAGCGCTCCTTCAATCTTTTGTTATGTTTAAAAGTGAGTACAGAACAAATTTATGTCTAGAAAAAACGTATTGTGGCTTTAGCTGGGTACAAGAAAATTATTTCTAATGTATTAGAGAATTAATGAGCTGTGTCAGGCTTGTGGGAAGTCATGCACAGAACTAAGCTCATATGTTAGTTGAACTTGGATTCCAATAAAGATACTCTTGAGCAGATTTCTGTGGTATGATTGAAATGTTTACAAACAAAATTCCTTATATGCTTTTTGACATGTTTCTACAGTTCAGAGATTTTACTTAAGTCTATTTACTAAAGCTATTGTTTGGCTGTGTCTGGGTGTTTAGTTGTATCATTGACCTTGGGCTTCTGGGTTTGTAGAGAAGTTGCTGGAAGGTGTTCAGGCTGATTTTTTTAAAAAAAATCTCCTATGCTGCTAAAATCTGTCTCGTGGGAAGATGGGGGAAATAAAGAAAAACCCCAAGAACTTCCAAAGTTTTACTTTAATCCTACAAATGACTGCTGGCTGACTTGAAAAGCTGCAGGAGCTATGGAGTACCTGCCCAGCCTATGGCTGTGCTGGCAGCTGGACCTTACTAGAAAGTAATTTATCTAGTGTCATTGGAAAAAAACCTTGAAGCATGAGATAGCTGGGAGCTCTGGGAGAGAATGAATTTTTGTTGCCAAATGCCCTTCTGAGGAAAATGAAGCAGAGATATATGTTTGGTGAACTTCCATTGGGAAAGATTCAGTCCCTTTTTGGTTTTTCCCCAAAGTGACATTTGAGATTTAAAAAAAAAATTAAATGGGATTTGAACAAAACACTTTGGTCTTACAAAACATCACATCCTGCTTCATTTTCAAGTGTTTTAAGATACTTGCAAGGGCAATTAAATGAAAGTGTAGAGCTTATGCAGAAAGTATTCTTAGGAAAATAGGCTTTTTTTCCTGTGCACTCTACCTGGTGTAAATTAGCCTTTTCTGTGCCATAACCCAGAGTTTCTCTGGACTGTGTAAGCTTGCATAGGAACTGTGAAGGTTCCAGATATTTATAGCAATGCTATTATGATAATTTTGCACAACATTATTGATTCCACTGTAAGAATGTAGGTTAGTGCCTATTCCCCACCCTTGTTATACCAATTACTGGCAAACATAATCCGTGGGCATTAATGTAGGTATGTGCTTTTCTGAGCAATTTTAGTAATCAGAGGTGAAAGCTAGCATTTCAATCCTGATCTGATTCTGAATGCTCATTTTCTTTAATAAACTAAATTAATCCCATCTACTGCAGCTGTTTTCTAAACACTTCTTCTCAGTGAGAAGGAACTGGACAATCCAGCATCCAAGTAGATGAATTACTGGTTTTAAGTTGGTTAAGATAGTGTCTTCTACGTTTTCTTTCTGTTTGACACAGTTACAGCCTCTATTGGAGTGACAACCAAGTGGATGGCAGGAGTTTGGGATTAGGGGGAGACAGAATAAAAATCTCTATTTAACCTGCTTTCTCTATCCTGACAAGGATAGGAAATGATATTGTCCTGGTTTCAGCTGGAATAGAGTTAATTTCTTCTCAGATGGATTTATAAACCTTATTTATTCCTTTGTACAGCCTCAGAGGTGTGTAAACATTGCCCAATAGGTGGGAAAGGGCTAAGAAAACATGTCCTCCCTACAGACCTTATAATTTAGAAGCAAATTGTGCACTCACAGGACAGTGCACTTCATTAAGTTGTCTTATTGGTCTAATAATTGCTTATCTAATAAATGAGCTTGCCTTCTATGTTAAAGTTCTGTTCTTTGAATATCTGACCTCATTCTTTTGTCAAGTATAGCATGCAGGGTTTATCTTTTGTGCTCATACAATACTGAGTGACAGCTCTCCTTTCTGAGCTTGCATCTCTATTGCCTTTGCCAAAGAAAAATGGTAAAGAAAATTACATTCTCCATCATAAAGGTGAATTGGCTCACTTTTGAGAAGAACCTATCTCATATTTGTGGGATTAATTAAATATTATCTCCAAGTAAGTAAATATACCTGTTACACAAGATCCATTTGCAGATCAAGGTCTGCAACCATGATTTTCTAAACCCTGCACAGTGGTACTGAAACAAAGCCTGACAGTTGTTGAATTGCATTTGGTATGTTAGCATTGTTAAAGAAAAGCATGTAAACATCTCCAGGGATGGGCAAAATTTTATGCAATGTTTCTACAGCTCTCTAAACTGCTTGCATTGTTTTTAAAATAACCAAGCAAGGAAACATTAAAAGGAAAGAAATCTGTCTGCCTAGCAAACCAAGGAAAGCATCCATGACCAGCTGGATCATGTTCTGTCCACATTCCTGGCTTTACTGGCGGTCCAGTAAAGGTCTTCCAGAGTTCTGTTATTGCTTGAAGACACAGGGAATTTTCTGGAAGGTGAGTAGCACGGTGCTGGTGCTGCAGCAGTGATGTTCATGAACTGTGAAGTCTGGAGACCACAAGAAATGAAGTCTTTGCTCTGTGCTGTAGAATGGATGCATGGACCGATGAGAGACTGCTCTGGATTGGTCACTCGTGTGTTCAGCAGGAGCACTCTTGTGAAGAACTTTGCTTGTGTCTTGCTAAGAAACACCAGGAATGGGTAACAACCTCAGGAAGAATCCCCTGATAAGATGGCTTAAGTATAAAATCACTCTTCTGGGCTGGATCTTTTGAGGCTACTGAGAAGGGTAAATAGCATGACAGCTTTGAGCTGCTCACTGTGACTACAAGTCGGATAACTTGTGTGACTTTCTTACAGCTCTGTCTTTGTGTTCAGGCCATCTTTGCAATAGCAATCTGCAGGCTTCGATTCTCCTCTCCTCACAAGAGAAGGATCAGAAACTCAGACTGCAGTTAGAAGTCAGTGTGCTTTTCTCACTGCTCATCACCTATCGTAAGATAATGTTGTGTTAGATGCCTTCAAATTTATTCCAGAGGTCTGCTCTGAGAGGATTAACAGAAGGTGTAAAATGTGGATTTGGAGTTTCTGAGAAAGTGGCAGTTATGTTTTGGTGAGCCATTTGATTTTTAAGCATTTGCTGCGTATTGAATCTCAAATCTTTTGAATGGTTACTCATCTAATATTTTAATAAGAGAAGAAAAAATGCTGGGCAGCATTAAGCATTTAACAAGGGAGGGGAAGCCTCAGTAGCCAGCAGAAGCATGGTAACTTGAGCACAACCCTGTTTACCACAGCTGCTTGAACTGCAGACCGATGTGAGTTAATTAGAGCTCAAGCAGAAGATGTGTGTGCTGTGAAACAAGACTGGAGCACATGGCTTCTTAATGAAGCTGTGGTATCCATCATGGATAAAGTGCTCACAGACAGCAATTTGCTGGTTCAGGGACTCTGTAAACTGCTGCTCATCTACTCCTTTCCTGCTGCCACAGTTAATTTTGCACAGGAGTCTCGGGTTAATTTTGCATGTGTCTCAGGGTGGCAGCATTTCAGATACTGCATACACTGACCAAAATGTGTAGGGCAGCAAAGCAGGGTTCACAGAAATGAAGGACATCAAATGAGAGGCTTTGGGTGATTAGAAATCCGTGCTTTGCAATGCCTCTGTGTCATTCTGAAAGTTGGTGCATTTGTCCTACTTGAACACCATTTGGGGAAGGGCCAGCTCAGTGTCAGCACAGATCTGCTGCACTCTGCAGCTGGCGGAGTTTCATGAGGCAGAGCCAAACCAGAGCTGAGGTGATCAGTTCTCAGCTGAAGCTTTGAGCCATGCAGTACTTGCTGCATACCACAGCTTTACCTGCACCTGTAGACACTGGGGCAGTGAGAGCCAGCTGGAGTGGTGCTGGCTCATAGTCTTCCTGGGCTTCTCTGTCAGGTGCTGCAAAAACATGGTTTATGATGGGAGCTTCATGCCTTGGGATGGTCTAAAGAGATGGTAGGGCCTCAATGACTGCTGAAGCAGAGAGATATTGGTACTTGATTCTTGAGACATTGTGGGGGATGTTGTACCAAAAACTTGGTCATCCAGATAAAGCACTTTCTTTCAAAGTTCTTGAAAAACGATAGTTTTAACTGCTACTGAGTAGTCAGCATTTGTATTTCCTGCTACTGCCAGTGGCTGTATCAGAGACACATCATTTCAGAAGTCTAGGCTTGCTAGGCATATAAGTATTCTTTTGTCCACTTCACTGAAATTCTTTCCAGTGAAGTGTTTCAATCTCCACATACCAGAAGTAATTCTATCACTAGAGGGTTTGACCTTTCCACTGCAAGTGAAGCACCTGAAATCCAGCTAAATAATGTCCTTAAGGGACAGTAGATTGAAATAAAATTGGCTAAGATTTTTTGGTGTCTTCTCAACAGGTTAGGCAGCTGGGTATAGATTAATATGGAAACTGGACATTAGAGATAATGGGATTCAAATTTTATGTCAGATTGTCCTCTTTGCTCCTCTGAAATTTGCTGATTTAAAGACTGTTGGAGTTCCTGCTCCCTTAAGGGAGGCTTTCCTCATGCTGCTCCTGATGCTTCCTTCCTGGCTGAAGGGTTTTTGGTGTCACTGTATATCCACCATAAGACATGAAGGATGCTTTTTAAACTAAAGTGTCCCCAAACAGCTTCGAAAGCACTGGAGAATGTTTCTACCTGTCTTTGATCTTCAGTTTCTGTCAGTACAGAATTAAGTTTGGGATTTGTTTTTGGGGAGAGAGTGATTCAAAAGGAAGATGAAAACATCCCCATGCTTTATGTATAACAGATGTAATTGCATTGTGCAATTCACTTGCGGGAAGTGTTTTTTTAAATGAAGGTAATGAAATACCCCATAGAGAGCAGAGTAGGCATCTGCTTGAGTGGGTTGGCTCAGCTTTCTGCTTCTGAGTGGCAGAACACTTCAGCAGTTCTGAAGTTGTGCAAGAAATAATTTTGGGACTGAATGGCATTGATCTCCTCCCCAAAGCCAACTGAAACCTTAATGCACCACTTCCCTGTAGATTTCATTCTAGATTGAGTCAAATATTTAGACTGGGCTGTGTCAGCAAATACTTTCCCAGCTGGAAGTGCATAGCTGTGCCTGTCTGAGAAATTAAGTTTTCTCTAGAGATCCCAGTGGCTGTGCCCCTGCTGAAAGTTTTGATTGTTGAACCCTGTGATGCCTCTCATGGGATCAGGGCTGGAAGCTGAGATTTTCTTCACTGGTCAGAGCAATTGTGGGTGAGCAGCACCTTGCATCTGTGAAGTGCTGGAGCATTTACCTTTTCAGATAATTCTGATGGGAATTCTGTATGAGGAAAAGAAAAGCACCAAACTCTTTATGTCCAATATTTTATTAATTCATGATAAATATGTTTTTGGTCTCTTTAGAAAAACCAATTACTTTTAAGTTTCTCATAGAAAAGATCAGTAGGAGATGGAAATATACTAATTATAACAAGCTTCATGCTGTCATATAAAATTTAGTAGTCTGGTGCCAGCACTGAAAATTTCGGGAATGTAATTACTCCCTCAATTCTACTTGGTAGTTTAAGGAAAAGTTATAGAAACAAGATTATGCTACCTAAACACTCAGAAGGTGGTTATAACTGTTCATTTAGGATCTCTTACACTTCCGTAGGGCCTATTTCTTTTATGCTTGTTGCAATTTGGATAGATTTTCTGGGAAAGAGGGAAAATATTTGTTTTAAACCACCTCTACTTCCAGCATTTAAACTGCTGAATACTCACAGAAACATGCTTTTATATGTCACTGAAAGTTATTACATTGTTTCTAGCTATTGTATCTGTGCTGGCAAAGGTATGAAACAGGATAAAAAGTGGAACATGCCCAAGCTGTTTATTGTCCAAACGAAAAGAAAAAATAAGATATGCAATAAAAAACACCCAAACCCACCTGATTTTAAACACCAAGCCAGTTGTCATACATGGGCTTTATTTTACACTAGTACTGACTCTTTGAAGCTCTGGAAGTAATGCAAGGAGTGTGAGGCTCAGGCAAGATGAAGCCCAGAAAAACCTGCTCAGCTGAAGTTCAGACAGTGTCTCTATAAGAGCCAAAAATTGGGAAGCAGTTTGAAGCAGTTTAAAGCTTGTTAAGTTGAGAGTTAACTGGTATGTTTTTAAAGAGAACAACCTATGCTGTGCTCTCTTTAAATATGTTCACTGACGAGTAACTGAACATGTGTTCGGGTGGAAATTGGATCTGTGTCGGTATCTGACTAATTGAGCTGTAGATGCTAAAAGTAGTTAAGGGTTGAGGTGCAGAGAGCACGGAGTCCATTTCTACAGGAGGAAATGAGGTGTTCTCAGTACTGAGAAAAGCGCTGCTTTTTCTGGTACTGCTTGCAATTAACTTTAATCACACATTTGTGTTGAGTAGCAATGAGGAACAATGGTCAGAAAACCTGGCTCCCCTTTTGAGCCACAAAGCAACAAAGTTGTCTTTGTTCTGCACCAGCATTACTCACTAAAACTGCAGGAATCTTTGAAGAGGCTGGATGAGGGCAGTATTTTCTTGCTGGAGAAACCAAAGGTGTTGGGATAAGTTGGGGTCGGATGTTTAGATGAAACAAATAAGAGAAAAGTCACTCCCTACAGCTAAGTTTGGAGGCAAGAGTGGGAGACTGTGGAAAATGGCAGAAAATTGTCAATAAAAATCAAGACTGGTCTAGAGCTCAGAAAATTAATGGGAGCTCCATAGAAACTGAAGTATATGTCCATCCCTTTTTTTTTTTAATGGTTGTTTAAAATGTGACAGGGACAATAGGGGCATACATGGAATTTAATCTCAAGGTGTAACTTTGTGTTAGACCTGTGTGGTTGAGTTGTTTCTCATGTGCAGTTGTGGAAGTGAGCTGTGTCTGGGTGTTCATCAGGCACACAGAAAGCAGCCACTAGCTGGGAAGCAGAGGTCACACCCATGAGAGAAGAATCAAGAAGCTGCAGAGATTTTTAAGGTACTCTGACACAAGGAGGCCACCCTTTCTGTACTTGGACTTGAAGAAATTTTCAGAGTATTGTCATGGTAAATAGAAATGTGAACAGTACAGAGCTGAAAGGTCTCATGTCATAAAATGCAAAGCACACAAACAAATTGTTGCTAATTTTACTTTTCTTGTTGTTCTGACATATTGAAAAGCTCTTCCCAAACACTTCTAAATGCTCATGTTCACTTCTCCTATAAAAGTGATGTTTATAATTCTGTATCTCCTGATCTTAGAACTCCTAGAAATACACAACTTTGGCAGTATGATACTGCCCAATAAAAGCTGTGGGAATCCTTACTATCACATCTGGTGACATGAGTGTTAATTAAATAAAAGTAACAAAAACTTGTCTGAAAACCCTTTCTCCTGTATCTCAGTTCTCCCCAAGATGTCAAGATGAACAGGACAACACTGTCAGCTGCAGTTAACCTTTCTTATATGCCAAAAAGAATTGGAATTTGCATCAAGAAACTTATGGGGAAAGGAAGACTTAATTCTCCATCTGTAATCCCAGAGCTCCTGCCCTGGGGTGGTGATGCTGGTGGGTGGGTGAGAGGACTGCTGAGTTTGTGCCAAAGAGCAAGATCTTTAAACAACTCTCTCCCCATGGCTTAGAGAAGGGCTTGGAACAGGGGAGGTGTTCACCAGCTGCTGGCCTGGCACCCTGTGACAGCAGCCTGAACCAGAAACACAGGGATGAACCAGGGCAGAGCTGGTTTGGGCTGAGGATGAGGCAGAAGCAACCAGGTGTGGTGGTGATCAAGAGCCCAGGGTGGTCAGGCTCTAGGGGCAGTGACTGGGCTGGCACCTCTTGTCCACAGCACTGCCATGCCCCATCTGGGGTGTGCTGGGTGCACAGATGGACAGGGAGAAACCCTGAATTTCTTTCCACTGACAACAGGTTCGTGAATCTTCCTGCAGCTGACAGCATGGGAGGGAATTACTTAACTTAGCTGCTGATTTCTGTGGATTTTCCTCCTTAAGAGGATTACTCTGTTCCTTGGTGGTGTTTGGTTCTCCTTCCATGCTTCTGAATTTAAGCAATGGAAATTACAAACAAAGTAATATTTTGCTGCTGAACCATAGGGCATAATGTGCCTTACCATGAGATAGGAGAGTTGGCTTGGGTGAGAAGAGACACTCTTATTCATTAGGAATAATGGCTGCTTAAATTGGTTGGTAAATTCACAGAATTTTGTGGTGCTGCCTGCACAGAACCACCTTCTTTTCCTTTAAGTTGCTCCTCAGTATGGGAGAGATTGTGATAATTTGAAAATTAATGTGAGTTTGACTAAACAAATCTACCATCCTTGCTCTTTTACCTTCAAACACCTTTGTGTAACAGCACATTGAAAGATAATTTCTGGCATTTATAGTTACACAGAATAAATCTGCTGAGATTAAGGTCTAAGACAATAAGAAACAATCACGAGGCGATGCATTATTCTCTTGTTGCATGTCCACCGAATAGGAAGTATTCCAGTGAGTATCACTATTGATTCTTGGCTCCCAACATGGAGGAAAATTTTCTAAGATTGAGGCTTTGCAAAGTACTTGTTTGAAGAGATGGTTTCAAGATAAGAAAAATAAATTATTTTAATGAATATTTGAACAGTAGGTATTTATTGCAATTGCTGTGAAAAGGAAGCAAGGAAAATGCTGAACTTTCCAGGAGAGTTCTCAGTTCTATAGTTTATGTCTTTTGTCATCCATTATTCATGGTGTGTCCTACATTCACCCTTCCTGCAGAATGTATTTTCTCTTTCCTCTTCCCCTGTGCTGCATTCCCAATTTGGCTTTTTCCACACACCCCCCCCAAGGTACTGTCATAACACATACAGTACATAAGGCTAGAAAAGCTTTAGAAATATAATTGACCTCTATGAATTATTTACAGAAAGGCCCCAAACTCATTAACTCCAAGCAAAGAGAAATGGGGAAGGATATAGGCATGTTGCAGAGTGATTGAGGAAACCCTGACTCATGTTCATTAATTTATTAGAATCCACCCTCACTGATGAGATGCTGTCTGGCCTGCTGAGATCCTACAAGTTCTCTGAGCAGTCACATCTCTGTCACTCAGTGAGGAGAGGTGTCCCTCAGGGGTCTGCAGGGCAGCTGAGACCTTTAATGCCTTTGTCCATTACGTGGTGGGACTGAATGCACCTGCAGTAAATTCAGACAAGCTCCAGCAGTGGAACTCTGGGCACCTCAGGAGGTTCACCAAGGCCAATCCATGTTCTACATTTGTGTCAGGACAGTCCCTAGGAATCAACACAGGATGAACAGATGGAGAGCAGCCCTGCCCAGAAGGATATGGAGAGGCTGCTGGACATGAGCTGGCAGTGAGAACTCACAGTCCAGAAAGTTCATTGTGTCCTGGGCTGCATTAAAAGATGAGGGGCCAGCAGGGTGAGGGAGGGGATTCTGCTGCTCTTCTCTGCTCTGGTGAGACTGTTCTGTATCCAGCTCCCAGATCCTCAGCATAGGAAAGATATAGCTCTGTTGGAGGACCTCTGGAGGAGGACCATGAAAATGGTCAAAGCCATGGAAAGCCTCTCCTATGAAGATAAGCTGTGAGAGTTGGGGCTGCTGAGTCTGGAGAAGAGAAGCCTCTGGGAAGAACTGTATTGCAGCCTTATAAGCCCAAATGTGCTTATAAGAAAGATGGAGACAGGTTTTTAGTTGGACCTTTACAATAAGACAAGGGGTAATAGCTTTGAACTACACGAGGGTAGATTCAGGCTAGATACAAGGAATAATCTTTTTGCATGGGAAGTGATGAAACACTGGAACAGGTTGCTCAAAGAGGCGGTAGATGCCCCTGGAAACATCCAAGGTCAGACTGGATGGGGCTTTGAGTAACCTGATCAAGTAAAAGATGTCCCTGCTTGTTGCAGGGGAGTTGGACTAGAGGATCTTTAAAGGTCCCTTCCAACCCAAACTCTTTAATGATTTTATTTTATTTGAAGTGAACCAAAGAAGGAACTGTCTTGGAAAAAATGGGTGTATGGTCTTGCTAGCATAAATGCATTTGCTGCCTTCCCAGAGCACTTACAAAGGATATGTCCTGTTTATTTAAGAACTAGATGACCATTTCTGGAAATAGCTTTTTAGACTCGATGCTCGGAATCCAAGCCCTTGGTTTATAATGCTTGACTGGCTCTGCCTTGTTGCCTTGAATGCACTCTAAAACAGGAGAAAGTGCTGAGCTCAGCTGCTCCCAGCTCAGTGCTGTCTACAGATGGAAGTTCTGATGGGTGCATGCACATGGGTGCTGACAAAGAAAGGCAGAGATCCTTGAAATCTGGTGGATGCTCACTGTCATTAGCACTTCTGTTGCTGCCTCTAAGACCAGAAATATTGTTGATATTTGACATAAGAATATTTTTTTTAATATTTTGTCTCAAATGTCTTGTGGCAGCCTGTGTCTATAGCAAACACCTCTGTGCTGCAAGTCATTTTAATGTCTATCACTAATGCTTTTTGAGGCATTTATCCTATTACTCTGGGTATCTTTTATTGTAGAGGTGTTCTCTTAGCACAGTCTGATTTGATAAAATGTAATGCATACTCTCTTCTGACTGATTGTTGCTGTCACTCACTACATATTTGCAATTTCTTCAAAGGCAGAGACCTCTGAAATATGCTGGGCAGTGCCTAGAGCTTCTGGCTGCTGACTGCCAGCTTTCATCAGCAGTGAGTAGAGAGAAAGCTGCCCTTTCCCAAATCACTTTACTGGCACTCATATTGCTTATAAAATTTGTTTCTCTTAAGTGTTCATCTTTTTCTCTGGTGATCAGAGAGCCAGAAGCCTGCACTGCTCACTTCAGTTACTGTTCTGTGAACCACTGAGCTCTCCAGGTCTGAACTCACAACCAACACCAAGATTTCCTTTTGCTTCCTCGCCTTTCTCTTTCACATAGCTATGCGTATAGAATTAGATAATCCCTTTAGTCTAAAGAGAAATGAGATTTAAGTATATTCTCCCTAATATAAATATAGTGATGTTATGGGTGTCTGCAGTTCAGTGGTCTTAACAACTTTAATCCAGATTTGTCTATGCTCGAGTCCAACATTTATATTTTTCCCACATAAAATTACTTAAACTACCCCTACTAAACCTCCTTCTGCCACCTCCCATCCTTCCATTACTCCCAAAAATTCCCAAACACTTCTCTTTCTACCCTATCCTTTCCCCTCAAAGTTTACTAGCACTCTAGTTATCATCCTGTAAGAGGAAGATTCTCAAAGCCCTTATATTGTGTGTGCATTCAGGTTATTTGAGCATAACAGAATCAGTTCTTTTAAAGGAGTGTTGTGGAATACAGGTAAGAAAGGAGCAGTGACCAGGCTCAGGCAGCAAGTTCAGGATTTATCCCATTCACAATTGTTATCCAGTTAACTATAAATGAGAAATTATTTTAATTTTATCCCCATAATTCAGATCCTACAACTTTACCCTTGTTAACTTCAAGGATTTGCATGCTTAGTTAAAAAGTGTTTTGCATCTGGTGGGAACCTGTAAGGATTGCACCTAAAGAGCAACTGCCTTATTTTGTGTACAGCTTTTCCTGAATGTTTTGGGAACTGTGGTGGGATAGTTTTTGTGTTAGTGAGAGTTGTCATCTTCTCCATCTTATATATATTATCCTATTTTTCTTTGAGTGGACCCCAGAGCTCATCAATGGGTGAGCCTGCTTCTGATGCCAACAGCACCCTATCAACCCTTCCATTGCTTTTCAAATAATTTGGTCATAACCTCACAAGTTTAGACAAGCACTGTGGAAAACATAAGGCATATAAAATTAGAGAAAAAGGAACTAAATTGTAGTGAGTGGTATATTTGGACATCGATTTGTCAAGGGGATCTAAGGATATGGGGTTAGATCTGTGTGAAAGGAGCAGAGCATAACCTTCCTGCTTCAGCCTGGGAGCTGGGGCTGAGATGGATGCTTATCCTGTTGGGGGTTAGAGGTTGATTCTGTTCAAAACTCCTTATCTTATGAGTGCTACAAGGACACAGAAATATATTTATCTTTCTACCAAACTTTTCTGGAACATTGCAAATAGCTGTCTCCTTGTCAAGTATCAGAGCCAGAGCTGGCCCAAGAAAATCCATCAGAAACCCAAAGTGCAGTGAGTTTCTATATAAAACTTGTCAGAAGTTGCCATCAAAGTGCAAAAAGGTCATTTAAACTTGTATTGCTTTTCTTTTCTATGGCATGCATACTTAGCTGTTTTTAATTTACTTTGCCCTCTTCCTTATTTTTGCTGTTTTTTCACTCCCACACAGGTTTTTATGATTTGATAAAGAACAGGCTGTTCTTACTGGAAGTGGAAAAAACAGGCTTCTTATACTGGAAAAGGAGGTAAAAGAAGGACTACCCTTCCCTTCCCAAAAGGGAACCAAAAAGTTCTAGTAAGGTTGAGTGGCAAGTGCCTGTACTGGGAATGCTTGACCAAGATTTCAAAAAGAAAGAAAATTCAAAACTATTGAGTTACTGATTACAGTTTTAAAACCACAAGCCTATGGAAAATAGTTGCTACTTGTTATCAAAATGTATGTCTGTTCATTTTAATGTATCCTTTTTTGGGGAGAAGTTGCAATTCTTCATTTTTATACAAGTAAATATGTATATTTGTGAAGGAAAATGACCTGGATACTAGTTTTCTAAAAAAAAACGAAGCCCTTTTGATTAGTTTTAGCCAGAGGTTTTTGTCATAACTAAGCTGTCACTGATCATGCAAATGATACATTGTGAGAGATGGTTTGAAAAAAAATCAGTTTGTGCAACAGGCAAAATTGTACCTTCATAACTGCACCATCCTGAATTTCAGAACATGAACGTGGCAAAATAATTCCGTGTTAGTAAAAGCAGAGTAATGAACATGAGACAGAATCTTCCCCTAACTGAATGTGTGCATTGGTGGGCTTGGAATGAAATAGTGTCATTCAGAAAAGAGATGGTGAATGATGTTTTCAGTTGGGACAAGAACCTGAAGACCAAATGAAATAATGTAGAAAGTCTGAATGAAAATAATTTTGAAGGCAATGTCAGCAATATAATTATGTGCTATGCAGAAAGTGTTTTGAAAGCTAAAAATACAGATGGTTTGAAAAGGCCATGAAGTAAGATCCACCAAGAGTTCCTAAGGAGAGGATGGCAATGCAAACTCCATGTGCTGGTTTTGGCCAAGGCAGAGTTTTCTTACGAATAGCTGGTATGGAGCTATATTTTGGATTTGTGCTGAAGACAGTGTTGATAATAAAGATGTTTTTGTTACTGCTGAGCAGAGCTCACTCTGAGTCAGGGCCTTTTCTGTTCTCCACTCCACCAGTGAGCAGTGGGTGCACAAGGAACTGGGAGGGGACAGCTGACCCCAGCTGACCACAGGGATATTCCAAACCATATGGCACCTTGCTCAGTGCATACAGCTGGGGGAAAAGGAATGGAGGGATGTTGGGAGTGATGCTTTTTTCCCAAGTAATCAGTTCATGTAATGGAGCCCTGCTCTCTTGGAGATGACTGAACATCTGCTGATGGGATGCAGCAAATGAATTATTTGTTTTGTTCTGCTTTATGTGCATGGCTTTTTCTTTATAGATCAAAGTGTCTTTATCTTAACCCATGAATTTTACTGCTTTTACTCTTCTGATTCTCTCCCTTTTCCATTGATGGAAGACTGAGGGAGAAGCTGTGTGGTACTTAGGTGCCAGCTGGGGTTAAAGCCTAAGAATTCAGCTCTCAAATTTTCCCACACAAGGATTGCTGGGAATGTAGATTATACACCACTAGGTATAAAGCTACTTCTTCAAGCATGTGTTGGGGGTTTAGTACTTAACAAACTCTAGTTTGTTACAAATGACTGCTAGAAGGGTTGGGGTCTCTTTTGTTTGTAAAAAGAAATAGCCAAAGTCAACTTCTTCATGCAGGGGGTACCTGGGAAAGGTTAAATACTGTGTTTTATGTTTTCACAAGCTGAAATGTAAAAGCATTTTGGGAAGATCAGTGCTACAAATCCTCAACATAGCTGATTAACCTGGAGCTTTGCTCTGACAACTGTGTGTGTACCATTTCCATGCCATAAAAGCAGGTTAGGGAAGGGCTGCTTTCAGTTTCAAATGACACAGAGTTGCAGGCTTTACCTCATTTCTGTGCAGGGGATAATAGTGGGAATGTAGAACTTTCCCTATCAGGCTAGAGTGATTTTAAATTGTTGTTCTTCATCATCACTAATGTATCATATGATTTCAGCAGCAGGAGTGGAAATAAGTTCAGAACCCCAGTTCTCCACCTGTGACAAGACACAATACTGGAAAAGAATGGTATTTATGGTATAAGAAGGTATTAGGAGGAAATTTGAGGTTTAACCCAAAAATGAGGGGGTGCTCAGACAAAGGTTGTCCTTACAGAAGGCAGCAAAAGAGTGCAACCAAAAAATGGCCAATAGGCTGTTAACAGAAGGGTCTGAGTAGGAGATCTTTTGAAGGCATTCCCATATTAGGAAGAAAATGGTTTTCTAGCTCAGTATTCCTTTTCCTTGGAAGTGAAAATTTTAACTAAAGTCACTGAGATCATGAAAGACATCATGGGTAAAGAGCCTCACAATTTAAAACCTCAGAGCTGAAGAACTGAGAAAACTCATTTCAGGAGTAACTTTCCTCAGTCTCTGACATTTTGATGCAAAAAGTTTATAGATGTCTTTTTGGACAAGAAAGGATTACATGAAGGTTTCACAAATTCCAGGAAAAATGGAGATTTGGAGAGAACAGTTTTACTAAGAGATAAAGTGAAACAGCTGAGAGGTTATTTATAAATGATGAATATTTTTTCCAAGGAGCAAGAAAGATTCTACATTACTGTGGTAGCAGTAATGGAAAATGGCTTTCTGAGTGACAGAGAGATATTGTCAGTAGAAGAATAGGGAAGTGTTTTACTGACTTTTTTCTTTAGTTATAAAACTTTCTCTTCTGTCAAATGTCAGTAGAAAATATCTTTTACAGTATGGTCAGTTAAAAAAAATTGACCAATGCGATGATAAAATAGAGGAGTTTCTTCCCTGCAAGTGGATTATTTCTCAAAACTTTAACTTGCTTCAAATGCAGGACAATGTTTTATTGTAATCTGTATTTCCCCATCTCAGATTTTGTAGCCCAGAGTTCAAGGCTCTCTGAACCTCCTGAAGAGTGGAACCATAAGGGTTTTCTAAGAACAAGTTTCTGCTTGAACTGTAACATCCTGTTTGATGGGTGAAATGTCCACTCTGATTCTAAATATATTCTTTGGTGTAGACATGACCGCAGCTGACTAATTTTGGGTGAACAGTTGCAACATCATTTTTGTTGGAGGAAATAAAAATGTACTTTTATTTTTAGTCTGAATACATTGTCCTGGCAGAGAAACAGCCTGAGAACATGGATTGGACATTAAGAGTCCTGGCTCTTTCTAATCATGCAATAATTCCCATTTAGAATAATTCCTTCACCTTCCTATTCCTCATTCATTCCTTTAATGTCAGGATGATAATACCAGTGCCTTTCCTGCGTGTTCCTTTGCAAAGCAAGATGAAAAAAACCATTCTGTGTAACCAGCTCTCTTCCACTCCCTACAGCTGGCTGAGGATGGCTGACTCTTCCTTTTTAAATGAAAACTGGGTGGTGAATGCTGTCTTTACCTTTCTGCCTGCACTGGGCCTAGGATATACCTGAAGTGGGGAGTCCAAGCACTGTCCTTGGCTGTTGTCCATATTACCAAAATACAGGAATACAGGGCTTGGAGGCTGTGTCAGCATAGAGACAAAGATGCTCTTCCTAGTCTGGTCTTGGGTCTAAGCAGGTCATTGTCAGATCGTGGTCAGCTTTGGTGGCTTTTGCTGCCTCCCTGCTGCAAAGCACAGAAAGGATTCTTGCTGGCTTTGTGCCTTCAGAGGCGAGAGAATCATATAATTAGCAATACAGGGTGTAGATAATGGACTTAAGAATTTGTGGGTGTTGGGCACTTGGGAAACCAGGAATCTAGTCATAACAACTACTCAGAATTTCCAGAATAGAAAAGGTAGAAATTTTTAATGAAAAAAAGTTATTTTGAGATACCTGAAGACCAAAAAGTTTTAATAAGGTTTATTATAGTGCCACTGCATTATAAAAGATACTGTGCTTTTCAACATCACAGCATTTTATGATGTGAGAATCTCTGCTGAAAAACATTATTGCACAACTCTAATGAAATACTTCAAATAATTTTTTTGAGGAATTTCAGAATCTTCTGCTGTACAATGGTTTAACCTATATGTCCAGAGAGAGAGGGGAAAGGAAATCTTTGCCAAAACTAAACTTTTCTCCACATGTTTGACTAGGGCAGAAGTCATGATTCCCTGTCCAAATCATCTCCTTCTGGTAGAAAAAGTTCTAAATAATGTCTTGCATTTTATGAATTGCAAAGCTGCCAAATCTCTTCCTATCTAACCTTGTCTGGATTTTTTTAGAAGCTGTTTGACCCTGCAAACCCTTATGTTGTCTCTCATGTTTTCTCTTACTTAGGGAAAAAGGATTTTGAAAAGTCAATGACCCATTGTGCTAACAGGTTGCTGACTTGCATTAAAATAAAATTGAAATTTTGTCTTCATCCAAAAATCCTAAGAATCTTGCTGAGGTTTTGATTATACTGAGCAACATCATCAACACTTGTGAAATTTGTTGAAGAGAGTAAAACCATAATGAGTGGAGTTTATTTTCTTAAAACTACTCCCCTGTCTTAGAAAACCACCCTGCATTCCTGTATAGCCAGTGATGCTGCCAGCTAGAAACCCTAAAAGTAATTTATTCTGCTTCTCCTTGCCAAAAGAACATCCTGTGACACAGCTCATCTAGCTGATTATATACCTGGAGCACTGAGAAGCTGATGATGACTAAAATTTTGTCCTGCTCATGAAATGGCTTTTCACAATTAAAATATAAAGTACAGCAAGCAATTTAAAACCTCCTAAACAAAGCCATGAATTCAAAAAAAATAAACAAACTAACAAACTGGTCAGGTCTCAGCTAATATTCAAGATTACATTTTGTCAGGCTTAAACTGGAATGTTCAATAGCTATAAAATGTAGTACTTTTGCTAATAGGCAATAGCCTTGTTTTGAGCTTTAAATGGTTTTCTTGCTACTATTTAGGCTTTAGAAAAGCTTAAATCTTACTCTGTTTTTTAGAGTTGATATTTATTCTGCTCCAGCAATAAACTCTAATTTCTACATTTGACTAGTATAGAATTAAATTTTCTAGTTTCATACAGTTTGGGATTCTGGAGAAAGCATTAGGATAAGATTTTAATAGAAAAACCTGAACTCTGGTGACTGTGTGTGTTTTCCTGGACAGCTAATACTGCAATAAACTCTCACAAATTTTCTTTGAATTTTTGCTCTAGCTTGAACTGAACACCCAGCATCAGCTGTGACTGCAGACCCAGGCTGAAGCCTTTTACCTGTTTGCAGTGTGTTTATTATCATTAGCTGTGTATAAAGAATGAGAGACAGAGCTGTAGGCAAGGTCTTGGTGAAAGAGCTGATATTTGACACTGAGATATATGGTTGATTTCTAGGTGGCAGCTGAATTATTTTACCAATTTGTTGGGTTTTTTTCTTGCATTGGAAATGCTGCAGGAATTACAAGAGGACCAACACATGGCTCTCAGAGCTACAACCACAGAATGGTTTGGGTCAGAAAGGACCTGAGAGATTCACTAATTCCAACCCTCCTTCCACTAGTCCAGGTTGCTGAAAGCCCTGTCCAGCCTGGACTTGAACACTTCCAGGGATGGGATACCCACAGCTTCTTTGGACAGACTTTGTGCCAGTGTCTCCTGCTGCAGTGCAGCACAGAGGGCAGGTGCTGGTGTGTGGGAGGGTGAATCCCATGGTGCAGCCCCCAGCTCAGCAGTTTGAGACCTGGCCTGGTGGAGTGAGGCAGGGTGGCAGTGAGGTGTGCTGGGCAGAGAGGGTTCATTGACAGCTGAAAAAGCTCCTCTCCCAGCAATATTAATAGAGGTGGTGACATCTCTGCTCAGTCTCCTGATTTTTGAGCATTGCCTGTTGTCCTTTCCCAGGGCTCTGCAGACATCTGGTTTGCAGCAAGCTGAAAGTTTAACTGGAAATGACTTCTTATAAGTTGGTGCCAGAGAAGTCAAGAAAGCATTATCATATTTGATTTCTCTTATTTCATAAAATTAAGTTATGTTTAGAAGAACAATTTTTTTTTTTTAAATTATAAAATTGAAATGCTTTGCTCTCAATGGACACAGTTGGGTAAAAATTGGCCTGTGCTTGGGGAAACTAAAAGCTTACAAATCAGTAGTAAATAGTCAGAAAAATGAAAACAACCTCTTATCAGGTTTTCTACTTTGCTGAACAATAAATAACCTCATAGTGTGAAGTGTTATTTTCCCCCTTCTTTTCATTGTGCCTTTTAACTAAAGAATGTATTTGTATTATGCACCAAATTACACCACTGCTGACTTACATGGCATGTTCCTGGGTAAACAAAGCTAATGAATGCATAGTCTATACTTAAAAGTTATTCTAAGTAGTGGGACATTCTCTCCTCCTCCTCCTCCACACTGCACTGCATCAATGGGCATGGTTATACTGTGGTAATTACATTTTTTCTTATATTTATTTATAAAAAAAAAGGCAAGCACAGAGGCCCTCCTGCTGGGTTGCCTAGGTTATTCCATAGGCTACCAAGCAGCCTGTGTGGTATCTGCTATTATGCAGTAAAGCCAAACCACAAGGCAAAGAACCCCACAGTGGCCTCAGCTCCAGGAGTGTCCCTAACCACTCTGTGGGCTGAATTTTGCCCTCCAGCACTTCCTGGTGCTGGAAGTGAAGCAGCTGCCACTTCTGTAACTAAACAGCAAAGAACAAAGTGGTAGTCGCCAAGCCCAGGTGATGCTAAAAAAAGTGTGAATGCTGCCCAAGCTGACCCTGGAACGCAGGGGAGCTGTGGCCTCTTGCCTGGAGAGAGAAACTGTTTCACTGGTGTGTGATGAAGATGCACTTCTGTGTGTTTGTGTGCTTTGAAACTGATTCATCATTTCCTTCTGCCCTTCTAGTAAATTACTCTGGCAGCCCACAGTGCTGCCAAATTTTCCAAGAGAGGTTGTGAGGCAAAGTGCTGGAGGTGGATGAGGCCAGGAACACCTGGTCTGTTTGGAATCCTGCTCACGGAGCTATTGATGGGCCCTACATCCCTGGATCTGCCCTCTGAGGTGGCCACAGCCACAGGGAAGGGAAGTGCTGCCCTGGCCCTGGCTGTGCTGGGTGAGGCTGTAGAAATGCCTGTGGAGTTCTCTTGCCAGAGAGCAAGAGGGATGAACTGCAGGAGGAGAGCTGGCTTTCTGTCTGGGGTGAGGGAGGGGGAGGAATACCAAGTGAACATCAGTCTGTAACCTGCAATTGCCTGCACCTTCCTAGCCACTGTTTTCATTATTCTTTGAAGTCATCTGTGCTGGATATTTTACTTCCTCTATTGGTAATTTATTTCAACATCCAGTACTGCTTGTTACTAGTAGTCCTAATCACCAGCACACTTTTCCATCTGCCACCAGGCCTGTGCTCTCTTTGTTGTGCTGCTTTAGAGATGAGAGCCAGGGATGCTGACCTTAGACCAGGGAGAAAGATTGAAACCTCCTGGATCATCACACTTTTCCTGGGAGGAGGTGACTGTGTTCATCCAGCTCCCTTTAGGGTTGTGTTGTATTGTCATGGGCAAGGGGGTGGAAATCATTAAATGTGATAGGGAATAACTTTGACTGTGCTGCAGTTCTAATGTATCAAAGCCATCTTCAACACCCCAGAGGCAGATGGGAAAAGATGATTAGATGCTAACAAGCTGGTAAATCAACAGGAATAAGAGCTAATTAAGTTGTAACTGTTATGCTAATGTATGCTACAATCTAAAAAGAGCTAAGAAGTTGCTTTCTATAGCAGCTCAGGGCTAGAATATTGTCCTGCTAGAGTGGGTAACAGGGGCCTTGGACAAAGCTCAGACCTACCAGTATTTGCCATTTTGGCTAAGAACCTTGCAAAATGGAGATAAGATGGTAAAAAGAATCAAAAGATATTCCTCACCTTTCGCAACCAGGCTTGCTGTCTAATCTAATCATCCAGGTATTGGTCTAGCTTAATTTTCCATGGGAGAAACAGGCAGTAATACAAATCTGCTTTGTTTTTGTATTGCAGTAAATTTTGGAATTTCCTTGTAGAGATGTTTATGAACTGTTTCTCTTTAAATAAAGATAAAAACAAAAAAAATCTAAGGATAAAAACAATAAAAAGCCCCCCACCAAAACTACCCAAATGCACAGAACACCTCCACAAAACTACAAGAAAAAACCCCAAATGCCCAAAACTACTGGCATTACAGCTCTGAAGTAGACAGTCTGTGGGTAACTTAGACCTCACTTTGCAAATGCATGCAGTGAATGGGTCTTTCTCAATCAGAAACCTTACCAAATGGACTTTCCTAAGAGAGGGAGAGCAGGTGAATTTTGGCCTGTTGTTTTCCCTGCCCCTGAGGACATGGTGCCTCTCTTGGGCCAGCACCAAGCTGCTCTGCAGGGCTTGAGGAGCTGGGAGGTGCAAACAATGAAACACACAGCTCCTGGGCTGATGAGGTTCTGTTTTCCTCCCATAGATGCCCAGTTTTGGAGATCTCTGACTCATGGTGAGGTGAGGAGCTAAAAAAGCAGTCTTAGTTCCTTCAGGTCGTTGTCTATTTGCCTTGCACAGTAATAACAGTCTATGATGTGTTCAGACCTTAATGTGTGAATGTGGGATGTGAGTACAGCTGGACTGAAAAAATAATAACTGGTGGATGTTCATGTTATCTTTTTCTATCCTGGAAACCATCAGTGGGAGTCTAATGACTTGTTTAGAAGATTGCAGGAGACAATTGCTGAAGCAATCAGCAAATATGATTATAACGTCTCAGTTCAGTAGATTTTCTATCTTAAGTAGATTTGGAAGTGAAACATCTCCAAAAAAGCAGCAGAAGAGGAAGAGAGCATTTTTCTTAAACCAAAAATTGTCAGTTATTTCGCTGTTAGTTATTCAGTATTTCACTCAAATTGTACTTTTTAATGTTGTATTTATATTTTGTTTTGCAGCTGTAGTTAAATCGGTCTTGAATGAAGGAAAAAGAGAAATGAAATGTCTGTCTCTTGCTTCAGGGGGGAATTCTTGGATGTAAATAATAAATGAGAGAGACTTCAACAGAAAAATGAAGGGTTTTGAAGGCCTCAGAATTGGTCCTCTTTCATACCATTAATAAGAAATTAACTATTGCAACAGCCAAAGTGCTTTATATAGTCACAGGGTGATTCAGTAAATGCTTTACTTTGGACAAGTGAGACTAGGGGTTAGTTTATTTCTCTGTTTAGGGTTTGTTTGTAGGTTTGTTTTGTTTTGGTCAGTGGATTTTTTACTAGATTGTGTGCTACTTGTGTCCTGGGTAAATTTTTTAGGTGGGCAAGTGCTGCTGGATTTGTGCATGCAAACCAGAGCTGTGAAAGAGCCGTGTTTGCAGCAAGGATGAGATGGAAGAGTCTTGTTCCCCCCTGCCACCTCACATGGCCGCTGGGCACAGAAGGGCAAGAGGGAGGCTTGTTTGCTGATCTCTCCCAAGTCAAGGAGAGAAGATTTAAACAGCTGCTCAGTCAAATTTGAAATGATTGCTGGACAGATGATAGCTTTCTTTTTGGAAGGTGTTTTTGCTTTATCTTAAAAGATCCCTAAAAGGAGTTTTGCTTTTTCTGTTAGGTAGCACATTTGATTATTTTCTTGTAGCAGCTGGACAGTTGCTATCAGCTCTGCATGGCTGAAACTTGGTAATAAAAGGTCTTGAATAGTCCAACCTACTTCACAAAGCAGTTTCCAGGTGATCAGGAGGTTTTAACCTGTCCTGTGCCATCAGATGCAAAACATTTGATGGTGCAAAACAGATGGAGTAATTGCCCAGCAAAGATCATCACATTTAATTCTCTCATATCATAATTCTACAAGTGAGTACAAAAGTACAGATGGTAAATTAGGTCAATTAACAGGAGCTTTGTGTATCTCTTAAACAAGAGACTTTAAAGGTAGTAACAAATTTCAATAAACTAAATAATAGACAAAAATCTACTTATGAGCTTTTAAGCATGATGCCTTTCCAGTAGAGTACTCAGCTTCTGTTAAAATGCAAATTTTGACTCATCACTTGGGAGCATAGTGAACACCAGAGAAAATACTAGAGGCAACTAAATGTATCCAGTTCATTAAAATACATAATATGCTAATAAAAAGTAGCATTATCTCAGGAGGGTTATATACTTAAGCTTACTTCTCTGTGAGGAAAGACTTGCCAAGTGCTTCTAGTGATACAAAGGAAATTAAAGGAAGCCTTGCAGATCTTATTCAAGCCTAGACCTTTCAGGACATATACAATTTTCATGTACTATCTCACTCTTATTGCAATAAACATCCTAGGGAGTAATTTTTAGAAACTGTTTTTCTAAGTGGCAAAATAAATGTTGTTTATTTTTTCCTTATTGTTTCTGTCAAAAAAAGGACTTTGGAGACAAAAAACTCTCTCAATATTAAAAAATCAAAAACTTTAATACTGAAGATTAGATCTACAAAGTATAAGTTTTTCCCGCAGAAAATGCTGATGTGTTTAGCAAAACACATGTAGGCATGCACACATATATTTAGAGGAAGTTGTACTTTTGACAAAAAGAGGCAAAATATCTTTTGGATTTTAAGTTGTTTTCAAAAAAACCTGAAAATTTTAGGTTTTCAACTAAAAATAGACTTTTTAAGAAGAGCCATACAATTTAGGAGGGTAACTTAAAAGTCAATACCCCAAATTCTCTAATAAACACACGGGAAAAAATGTCAAGTGGTCGTACCAGCTGTTGGTTTAGCTGAATGTGCTTTGTGGGGCTTCCTCCAGTGGAGAGGTAACTGGAGCTCAGTTACTGCATCATGGTAGTATAGTGAAACCAAATGCAAGAGTGTTACACCTTCTACACTTATGCAAAGGGTCTTACAAATGTATTTCAACCTGAAATCAAGTCATTTTCATATCTTGTGCTGACATCTCCATAATTCCCTTTCCAGGGACCTTAGTTCATTTTGCCCTCATCAGTCTGAAAAAAAAAAAAATCTAAATTTCTCAATCTGTGTCTTTCCTGTGAAATTTGCCCCAAAACCATGACACTAAATGGTTTGACAAGGCAGTCATGCACATCTTTCTGTGTGTTAGTATATTGGCTTTTCTTTATATTGCAGCTGCTGGAGGATAAAATCAGTTCTTGGTGTTGATTTCTGAAACATCCAAAAGGCTACAATAAAACATAAAGGAAGAGAGATTGACGTAGCAATATCCCTTGATGTGCTTGTTCCTCATCCAATCCCTGTAAGTAATTACCCGTCTGGAGTTGTACAAGAGCTTCAGTTTGGTTAGAGACAGCTATTGATTTAGAAATCAGATGTGCTTGGGCTTGGTTGGAAAAAAAAAGAACAACAACTTTTAAATTAATTTGTAGCTTGATGTAGCCATGAATAAGCATCACTCATTTTATGCAATTTCCATTTGAAGCATTTTTGTACTGGGAATTTGTTTACCACTTGTGGCCTGCTAGTCTGAAAATTAGTTTTCTAACTATGCCTTCTAACCAAGCATTTGAAATGCTCCATTAAATTTTATAGTTGTTTTTGTTTTTTTTTTTAAATCTATTGTTTATGGAAATGTTATCTGTCTGTCTCTATACAGGGTAATATGATGTATTTTTAAAGATACAAACCCCTGGATTTTCATGATCTTAGAGTGTTTATTTTGATTATTTAGTTTATTTTTTAGATGTCTGAGCTGCTGTAAGAGCCACAAAACTAATACTTGAAGAGTTCTGGCCATGGGAAAATTTAATCAAGAAATACATATTCTTCTACCTTTTCTGTCCCAGGAATTACCCTTAGAACTGATTAAGCAAAAATCGTGCTTGAGAAGTTGAAAATGTTTCCTGTAGAAAACACATGTTGAGTGCAATTTTTAGATATAAATTCATGGGCCAAAGTAGAATGTGATTTAAAGGAGTTAGCAGAAGAGGTAAAAAACTACTGTGAAATCAAACAAAAGCTGGAAACTAAATGTGCACATTCCAAGCTACACATGCCATTATTTAGTCCATAGGGGATTTTCTTGAGAATCTCAGATTTAATCCTTATAGGAATAGGGAGGTCACATCTGAGCACAAAAGGATGCTTAAAGAAATGTCTGGACAGTTTAATGGCTCTTGTATTTTAGAAGTAGAAAGTGTGGGATAAATGATGCTGATTTCTACTGTCAGCTGTGGCTCATTCCTGCCAGGAGCCAGGTGGTAGAGCTGGTGGTGCTCATTTGAACCAATCTAAATGGATTAGTCACATCCAGATTGCATTGGTGTGTTACCCACACCTTGTCTGGGTTTTCCAGAAAATGCCTTTTCTCAAGTAAGTGAGCAGTGATGGAAGCTCCATGTGAGCAGCCTTTTCTCCTGGTGCTTTGCATGCTTCTGTGCGGGGGGAGTTTTACTGCAAGACAAACTCCGTAGTGATTGCACAAATGAAGGCAATTTAGGGTCTGGACAAGAGATGTGTAGGAGTGGAGATGAAGCACTTCTGCAACTCTCTGACCTGAGCAACTCTAATGGGGATTTTTTTTTTCCTTCCCCAGTTATTGGTTAAGTCTCCTCAGACCTCATTTCTTCCTCAGAAATATGTATGAAAACTATTTGTTTTCAAATAGACCTCTGGAAATAAACTTTACCCCACTGTTGTGGGGTTTAAGCCCAGCTGGAAATTAATCAAGAAGCTGCTTGCTCATCCCCCCTATCCACCCTTACCCCAGTGGAATGGGGAAGAGAACCAAAAGTAAAACTTGTAGGATGAGGTAAGAACAGCTTAATTTAAAATAAAAGTAAAATACAATAATAATTATGTTAATAAGGGAAATAAAAACCCAAAACCAAACCAAGTGGTCCCCAATACAATTGCTCAGCACCTGCTGGCTGATGCTGACCCCTGATTGTCCCCTCCTTTCCCAGGCACTCCCCCTATTTATTTACATGGTATTCTATAGTGTGAATATCTGGAATATTCCTTGGGCCAATTCAGGTCACCTGTCCCATCTATGCTCCCTCCTGTTTCTTTTTAATGTACCTCCTCCAGCTACTGGAAAAACATGAGACACACACAAAAGGTCCATGATTTAAGATAAACATAACTCAAAAAAGCCCAAAACATCCGTGTGTTATCAACACCATTCTCATTCCATGTCCAAAACAGCACTCTTCCAGCTACTGAGAAGAAATTAACTCTACATCAGCTGAAACCAAAGCACCCATTCAACAGACCTGAAAATTACTACTGTTGGAGATGATTGAAAATCTGAATATTCTCTAGCAATTTGTGCTTATTGAAACCTCTTCTAATATTAAGAGATTCATAAATGTATCAAGAGATGTTACACTGAATTAAAAAGTATTGGAGTTGATCTTTTCTAGACGGGAACCTTGAAACTACCAACTATTGACATATGTTATTAAATATAAAAAAGGAAATGAAAAAATGAAAATGCCTGGAAAGCTTCCAGTGAACAAAGACAGGGCAGTGGAAGTCTGAAGGGAAATCTGGCAGGGACCAAGGTGGGTGGAGGGTGTGGCTGTCCCCTTGTGCTCAGGTGCCACAGGAGCAGAGCAGGAGCAGCTGCTATCAAGCCCTGTGGGGCAGGGTGAGGGGAAGAGAGCTCCTTTGTTTCCCAAACACCAGCTCCATGTGGGTGAGAATTTGACACTGCTGAGAGGTTTGTGCTGCTGCAGTCTGGGAAGCATGGACTGACCATAGCCCTGCCCCTGTGACTCAAGCACAGCACTCCCTTCTGCTTTCTGGGCGCTCCAGCAGGTGTAATGAGATCTTCTGGCACAGTGTTTCTGGCTCTGGTGTTTCCAACACTGCTCCCATCACTCTCTGGACTTCAGAGATTGCTTACATCGAATCTTGAATTTCTGGGCATTTATTCCTTTGGCTATTGTGGCACCTCTAAATACTGCCTCAGACATAAAAAAAAGCAGAAGTAAAAAACTCAACTTCTTGAGAGGTTTCCCAGCTCCTATTTTCTCCAGACTGAAATGAAAAGGTTGTATGAGGCAGGTAAATGTCAACAAACTCTGTCTGGGTTGTTTTTGGTGAGACATCTAAATTATCTATTGTTATTATACATATAAAAGGTTTTCAGTGTAGGAATATCAGGTTCCTTATGTCAACCACAAAAGATACAGGATTTATTATTTTCAATAAACTCCAGTAAGAAATGCAAAGCTTTACAAAACTTAAAGGAGGGAAAAGTTATCTACGCTTATATTTTTTTTAAGATTCCACTTCTGTATTTATTTAAATCATGCTTATTACTGCTGAGAATTGAATTGGCTGACCACATAGTCATATGTTTTTATTGGTTTTGTGGCTGTTACAGAAAGCCTGTGTGTTTATTGCTTGTATTCTGTATTGTATTCTGCTGTACTCAGGAGCATAAAATGCTATTATAGAAAATCCAGTCTCGGGTCAAGCTGGTAGGTACCAGGCCATCTGGCTTGATTTCCTGTTTACTTATGAGAGGGTCCCAACCAATGAGTAAAACTCCCAGGATTTGTGGGTGAAATCCTGTAATTCAGATCTCTGAGTTGTTCAGAGATCTTACTCCTCTGCCCTTTTGGTGCTTCTATGAAAGTACCTGAAGTTTTTTTCCTGTCAATGGCTTAGGGATTCATGAAGAAGCAAGAGATGGATAGTCATATTCCTAGTTAGCCTTTCAATATCAGAAAGTCCTGGAGGACATGGTTTAATGTAGGCATTTACACAATTAAAAATGTGTTGATGTTGTGGGTCCTTGTACATAAGATATTATGTGAACCTCATAAATTAGCAAGGAGGAAATAAATTTTATATTTTGACTTCACAGGAGAAAAAAAAAGTGGGAAAGTGCATCTTTTTCATCTTAAGCCAATGACCTCGAGTCCAATAGACTCCTCCAATGGAAGAGTTCAATGTGATTTCAAGAATCAAGATGTGTTAAATATCTAAAAGCTCGCAGCTACTGTATTAGAGCACAAGATCAGAAAACTGGTTATCGTGATGGTTCCAGCCATGAAAATTGCTCAGCATGGCTTCTTGTTCATGTCTTGGTGATATGAATTTTTGAATCTGGAACTTCTGCAAGGACAAGCTTACCAGTTCCAATATTATTTCATCCTGCCAACATTGGTGCTCCAAGGACACTTTATTTTTCTTTCTTGATTGTTAAAATTTTTATTTAAAAGAGAAGAGATGAAGGGTTACAGGAGCTAGAAATTAGTGAGATAAAGATGTAGAAAAATTATTCTCCAGACAAAATTTCTATGCTGAGGGAGAAAGAGGGGATGATGTTTACAAACTAGCATGAGGCTAGAAGGAATTGTGAGAAGGAAAGAACAAAGTTTGCCAACACTTCAGCTCACAGCAGGTAAGAGCAAGGCTGGCCTGGAAAGTAGCTATAGTGGTTGCATCTGCCATTTGTCAGAAATGAAACTACTTGCAAATAATGTGACTTTAAACCAAATTACTCTGGTCTGTAGCAGCACTATGGGCTTTAATTTTTAATATTTTCCCCTGGGTTGTCTGTTATTAAAAACAACAACAACAACAACCAACATCTGTATATCCTTGTTCTCTTTTAAAAGACTGCTGGGATGACTTGACATCAATTCGCTGCGGTAGAAAAGTAGGAGGAGAAATGGATTACTGGTAGCAGATGACTGTCTTCCATCTGGAGAGATTTTGTGGCTGATAAAATGTGTGATTTGGGCACAGATGTTTGATCCTGTTCCAGTGCAATGGCTGTTAGAAAGAGCTGTGAAGAGACAGCCCTTGGGTCAAGGGAGTACCAGCAGCTGTGGAAGGAAGAGCAGGTCCTATTGCCTCACCTTGTGGGCAGAGGATGGCTTTTGGAAAGGTCTTTGATGCTATTAGACTATATAGTCAGACCTGGAGAAAATTATTTCCTTCTCCAGAGAACAGTGTAAATCCTCCATCCTTTGCATGGACCTTGTTCCTCCCAGTGCTGCCCAGAACTCAGCTCTCAGCAGGATGTTGTTGTCTCCTTAGGTTCTCTTTCAGTCCTTGGCTTCTGAGTTCTGTTCAGTCTTTTGGGGGATATCTCTTGCTTATCACTCAGCTCACTTTTCTTACCAGGTATCTCCTTCCTCGAGGATATTGCTGTAGGCCTTGCCAGTAAAAGAGGGAGTACATCTAATCTGATTTCACTGGAATATGTTAAAGTGTGATAGGTGATTTCCACTTTCTGGAAGGCTCTCTTCCTTAATTCCAGAGCCTTCACTGTGTCAAAGCCTCCTTTTGCTCCCAATATATAAACTCCATCTTCCTCTAAATCACAGTTATGATCCTTTTGTTGATTAGAAAGTGTTGCATTGCATTTTCTCTATCCTGCCATATCTGCATTCAGCCAACTTGTTCCTTCCAGCTGTGTCTGACAAAGCAACAGCAAAAGTAACCAGAGCCCTCTTTAACTTTTATCGCTATAAAGATTTTGCTTTAATGTTAATGTGAAGTATCTTATTTCTCTTTAGAAGGGGAAAGGTTTCAGCAGTCACAGGTGAAATATGGAACTGTTCAATGTAGCTTGGTCAGGAAGGGAAGGATTTATAACACTGTCAAGAAGTGCATATGCCTTTGCAAGCCCTCAATGGCCTCTATTTCAAAGCAGAAAAATTCAGTGTACACAAATAATACACTAGAGTAGGTTTGTTGACAATTTGCTGGCCTACCAGCCTTTTCTGCAAAAAGTGCATTTTGTTTTCAAAATCTAGATAGGGTTATATTTTGAACCATCTGTCTTAGCTCATGTACATTTTGACTCCTATGAGGCTGCTTATCTGACTAGTGAGTTACTGTTGAATATTCAACACAAATCCAGTCTAATCAAAGTCCCACCACTATTGTGAACCTGACAAGGAGAGCGGTGTTATGCAAATACTCTGTTTCTGAAAGAAATATTTCTAACAGATTGAATGTAGACAGATGATGTATGCCTTTCATCTAACACTGGAAATTTGTTTTCCTTAGTCTGAAGAGAAAGAAAAAACTGTATTAAGGATCTAAAAGTTAGACCCATTTCCTCTCTAGCATAGGATAGCATTAGTGTTAATGTGTCTTTTACCTTCAGCTGCTCCTCATGGGTTTTTGTGGTTCTAAACTTATATATGTGTGCACACACAATCCTTTAGCTTTACCTGGAGAAGGAAAAAGAAGTGTTTCTCTGCAGTGTCAGAGCAAATATTCCTAGCTCTTAATAAAGCATGGACTGGTTTTATCCTTCCTAGGCATGTGCAGCTTGTTTTTCTTTGGAACTTGGTGTTTCTTGCTCTCCTAAAGGATTAAGAGAAGAAAAATATGACTTTTTGAAGCCACATGCATTCAAATTTATGAACTCTTCTAACAGATTTTTTCAAATAAATGGTTCACCTGAACAAGATGTAACTGGGTGTGGTTTGGCCATAGTGGCTGGGTAAAGTTTCATTTCATAGCTTTCATGTCCCTTGTTTCTTCAAAACTGAGATAAAATCTTGTTTTCCAATACTTCTGTGTTTCTATTTTTCACTTACCCTAAAGGAAAGACATGACCACTTGTTTTGTGAGGCATCCACCCTTTCCATAAAATACATGTTTGTTGAAGCAGAAAAGGGTTTGCTTTATGATTAACTACATTTAGAGATTTTCTCTGCTTATTATTTTAATCAAGTCCCTGACACAGGGAACTCAACTTTTGGTTCTACACTAATGAAAGTTTCTTACAGCTCCATGGATAATATGGTGAATACTGCATCTCTCTGTGCATGTGATATGCTAATAGAAACAGCCACAGAATCCTTGAGGATTGCTAGACACAAAGGTTCATCCAGAGGTATTAGTAATTGTCAACACAAAAGCTCTGCTGTACATTAAAGGAAAATAGCATTATAGAAAATAAGCAAGGTTCAGAGAAAAATCCCCTCAGACTTCTCATGTCATTACTGACTCCCGTCCTTTCTGTAATTTCTGAAATAACCTCTCTGTCAGGTTTTGTTTCAGCCTTCATCCAGATTTCCTGGCTGTGATATTTATTTCTGCAGGGGTAATGTTTCATCATTTCAATTTTCCATCAGAGGAGAGCTGTGCTCCTGGATTCTGTTTCCTAAAAGCTCTGCTTATTCAGCTTTCACAGCAGGTGTGTACAATTATGAGTTCCAGGACAAGATAGATTGGTTTTCAAAAATGTGCTTTTAGGGCTTGAGCAGTGAGAAATCAGAGTTGTTTGGGTTTAGTCTGTGATTCTGCTACCTGACAGTAGGCATTGCCAGATATATTTGATTTAGCTGATTGGCAGAAACCCTTCACCTTCAAAAGGCTTGTGTCATCTTCTGAATCATAAAGCATCAAGGTTGGCAGAGACTTTTAAGATCATCCAGTCCAACCATGGATGTAGAATTCTTGTTTAGAAGTTCCTTCTGCAAAAACTTTTCATTTATCTTTCTTGATCTTTCCTGTGTCAGAAACAGCACTAGAAGATTTTTGAGGGAGACAGGTGAAGCAAGTACTTCCAAAAAGGTACCAGGTTTGTTTCTGCAAATGTGTCTGTCCTCTCCCTGTCTTCTGTGAGAGAGACAAGGATCTCCAGTGTGCCTGGGGCTAAAGTGGCCAGTGGCTAACCATGTGACAGGTGTGAAGGAATGAATCTGTGTAGGCTTAAAAATTTGCAAGGTTTTTTAGTTAACCAGTTTTCTACAGAAACTTCTCAGCTTTGACTGTCTGAGGCAATTTGCACTTCCTGGATATAGAAAGTAGTGAAACCACCACTTAGCAGTCACAGATCACAAAATTCCAATATTGCATATAACTTCCAGAGGTCTCACTGTTTAAATTCCAGCTTAGAAGATCTGAGAAGGTCCAAATTAACTTATTGCTCATAGTCCCAGCTCTGTCCTCATCAATTATGCACTGTCCCAAGTGACTGGTGTTAAGAAATGATGTAGGTGAACTCATCATGACATAAATATTTCCCTTGGTGTCAGAAAAAAGGGCTGAGGGGTTATTCATATCCTTGGCCACCATTTCTGACAAGGCTACATTACAAGGTACAGCAGGCTCTTTCAACAGGTGTGCCTCGTGGGTTTTAGGCTCCTGTTTGTTCCACCACCTTACATAGTGGAAAGAATCAATTATGTCAAGAAGAAGGCAGTGGGAGTGAAACAAAGCTTCTCCCTCATGTCTTTGGCAGCTGCTGAGGGAATCCCACAGAAACCTATTCCTGTGTGCAGCAGAGCCATGCCTCTGGCTCCAGTGCAGTGGCAGGCTGACAGCTTCAGAGATGGATTCTGCAGCTGAGAGAGGCAGAGGCTCTAGTGATTGATGGCTGTGTGCCCCATGAACAATTTGCAGCAGCAATTTTTTAACTCCTGCCGTGTTTTATTTCCTTTTTCTGGAAGGTAAACAATAGAGGAGGGGTGTCAAGGACTATCCAGAGCTCCTGTTTTCTCCAGTTGCCTTAGAATCTGAGTGGAGGGGGCAGTTGAAACAGTCAAAAACAGGAACAGAAATGATCTTCCTTCCAGCACATGGGTTTACACTTTTAACAGTGTCTTGTTAAGTTACTCCTGTTTTGTGTTTTGTTTTCAATGGATTAAGCAGTAATTTTTATCCAGAGTACAGCTTGCCACCCTTGTTCTCTCACACCACCCTCCAAGATATTTCTAAGGATATTTGTATTTATGCCTTGCTCCAGGCTCAAAACCCCCCCAACAACACAATAAAAGGAGAATAAGCATAAAGTACATTTTAGCCAGTCGGCATGACATTTTAGACCCCAAAGCTGGTGAAGAGCTGCAGGACTTGCAACCCACACAGAAGGTACAGAAAAAAACTGAATTGTATTTGCAGAGAAGTGTTATTATTTATATTGTTGGGGTTTTTTTTGTAATGGTATTTATGTAAAAATGATTCAGCTTCTCAGAACTAGACCTGAATGACATTTGCCCAAAGAACAATAAGTTTGTCACAAATTAAAAAAAGGGGAGAGGGGAACAGGGAAAACAGTATCATAAGAACTAAAAGTACTTGTGTACTTGAGCAACTGACTCATCTTACAAGAACTTAAGATAATATATAAATAAATGGTGAAATTATTTAAATATTAAACCATGTCCTCTCATATTTAAAAACGTCTTTTGTTAGTGTTGATATGTTTTGGTATGTGATGCTTTGAAATTGAAATTTTGGGGGTTGGTTTGAAAATTGTTTTCATTCCACTCTCTTTTGTAAGTGCACCCTCTGTGAACAAAAGTCTAAAATGAGCAAAATGAGCTGACATCAAATATTACTTCTAACTTTTGGCTATGTCTCTTTATGAAAGAAAAAGCCTATTTGACTTGAACTCGTATTGACCATCAGAGAAACTGAAGGTTAGGAATATCTCTTTATTTAAAATATGTCCTTAAACGTTGAATTCTGAGTTTCCAAATGTCAGTCAAATATTTTAACATTGGTCCATTTTTCTCTCTATTATTAACATAATATTGGAAAAATAATGAAAAACTGGTATCAGTTAGAACCTCGCTCTGTTTGTCTTAGGGTTTTATTTTGTATTTTAAAGGATTGCATTGGATAATCTTGTGTTTAGTTAAAAATTAGCTCAAGTTCTTATTTATCTGAAACCCTAGTCCCAGTGGGCAAAGGAATTAGTGTTAATGAACACACCTCCCGATGCTTTTCCTGTCAAGGTCTGCAGATCATTTAATAAGTATTTGACATTTGAAGGTTCAGACTGGGGTTTGCTGGGACTTTCTAAGAAAATCTCTGCTTTAGACCCACTAACACCCTGAAAATCTGTCTGGAGGTCTCCTGTGGGATCATACTGCAAAGTACAACTGCATGAGCATTTTTTTAAAATTTAATTTTATTTTCTGTGTCTGCTTATCTTACTGAGGGATTCTCTGTGCAGTTTGGCTGCACAGTGTATACCTTCATGAGTATTTCTCCTTCCAAAGCTCAATTTGTACAAACCCTTTAACAGGACAGTCATTGGACTTGTCTCCACGTCTTTTCTTTCCTATCCAGCCTATGTGGATAGGATGCCTGGTTTTTGTTTATCTGGAATGGAGTAATTTTCCTGGGGCAGATAAGGAAAGGAAGTCAGTGAAGAAATTGTTTGCAGATACACAAGACTTAAGCATTCAAAACAGGTTATCATCCTGAGCTGTTCTCAACTGTTTGGTGTCCTGCTCAAGGGATGTAAAAGGAAGAGTTGAATCCATGCAGCCTGAACTGCTCCAAGTGCTGTTTCTTACTTTGTTTACTGAACCATGGTAAGGCCTGAAGGTGCCAGCAGACAGGAGAGAGCACTTCTCATCAAGTGTCTATTACTTTGTGCTCTCTGCACACCTCTCCTTAATAAAACTCAAGAGCTCTACTGCTGTAGAATGAAAATCACATCATTATATTGCTAACACCCTTCCTTTACCTGCGACGAGCTTTTGAGTCTTGCATCATGATCCCTGGTAATTTTCCTACTTTTCCTCTAAAGGCCTTCTCATTGAATGTTGTTGGTAGTTTATGGGAGGTTCTCTGTGACCCTCTTGATCAAAATGTCTGTTTATTTGCATTTGTACAACTCCCACATTAGTAAAAATATATTTCTAGGTAGGACGGCATTTCAAGTAGTGATGTGGGAGCAGATGCCTTACGAGAAGCTAACAGAGGATGACTAATTAAAAGTTAAGGAATAATGGTGACAAGAGGCATCAAGAAACCAAGAGATTTGTTTTCAACCTGCAGTTAAATGCAGAGAGAATAACGGCATGACATTTTCTAAAATTCCTAAAATTTTCCTAAAATATTTTTCTAAAATATTTTCCTAAAATTCCAAAGTTACGCTATTTTGCACAGAAATATTTTACGAGTAAAACAAATAATTTTGAGATTTGAGAATGAGAATGCAGCAGATGCTATGCCAGACTTCAGAGCCATCCAGTGTGGCTTCCTTTTATGCTCAGGAATCTGGAGAAAATGAGGGAGTCTCTGAAGGAGAACCTAAGGTTTGTTACCTTTAAATGAAAAAAATTTCAATTAACCAAACAATTGTGGCTGAAACACTACAACACAACGTTAAGATCTGAGGCTTTGTAGACCACACAGAGATATTCACATCCAATGCTGGATTGGGAGGCTGATTTTGTGTGTTGATCCTGAGCTAATGGGCTGGCAGAAGGACAGGTCTGTATAAACACAGATTCAATGCCAAATGAAAACACCTATGGGGCTTCTGTATCTAAGCTGCTGAATGTGCACCATGAAAACAGACTTCGGCCATATGGATTTCCACTAAATCTCTTTTCTTCCCTGTTGTTTCCAGTGGTGAAATGTCAGCTAATAAAAGAAATCTTGCTGTTAGTCAGTAAGTGTTGTAAGAGGCTTATTCTATTTGCTTGTAGTATAGTATAGTGTATCTTCTTCACTGCATAAGTCTGCTTTTATATTCTTTGTAGTTGATCAATCCAGAAAAAAAAAATCAACAATGAAAAGTAACTGTATCTGCTGAGAAGAAAAAATAATTAAAATATTTAAGACATCTTATAAATAATTTTGTCTGGAACTCCAGGCATCGCTGTAGAAAATTTCAGTAATAATCTGTAAAACAAAGTGCATTAGTTCCTGTGTACCGAAGTGTATATTAGCACTAGGGAGCAAAAGTGAAGTAAAAAATTTGCACAGCCTCAGGCAAAATCAAATTTTTGCATCTTCTGTGTGCTCTGATCTGTTAACTTTCTTAAGCACTAAATGTCTTCCTATTGATTTCACTGCACTTTGTGTCAGAGCCTGAAAGTGATTTGAGGTTTTTGAAACTACCACAAGGATTTATTTGAGAGGTTAAGCAATCAAATCTATTATTCAGTTTTGACAGTGTCAGTGTCACCTCACCCCCCCCACCCCCAATGCCTTCTTGTCATTTCTTTCTTTTCATTAATCTTCTGTCATTTTGTGCTTAATGTGTGATTGGTATACTTGTTGCTCTATGTGGTGCCTTGGAGGTAAGGCTGGATGTGTAAAAGTTGTGTCTATTTTAAATGTGGGAGCACAGCAGAGCAGTGACAAGGTTCCATGGTTGGATTTGAACAGCAAGGCAGTGTCCATGTCCTGGTCCACACACTATGGAGTCTGGAACTATTTTGTGCTCTTTCAGCAATCATGAATATAGGGGTGTCTCCACTGTTATTTCCAGTCTTCCTGGCCAGCTTCACTTTCCCACAAATCCACCACACATCCATCTTGGAGTGAATATGCAGGTACCTCAGTCAAGTGGGGTTGTCCTTAGAGACTCATATTTCTTTGCCAAGGAGAGGGCTTCACCCCCTCCAATTTCATTTCCTGGAACAGAGTTAATTCTCTGGGACTTTCTTCAGCTGACTGTAACATTGCATAACTGGGTTTTGTGGTTTCTTATTTTCATATTCTTATATTATAGGGAGTAAATAAGAATGAATAATAAGTTTAGAGTAACTTTTAAAAGGCAAATTACAAATATATGAGTGGCCAAATAAAAGTCAATGGAGTAAAATAATGCACTTTTTTTATTTTGGCTAATATTACCATAAGAATTTGAATTATCTGAGTTCCCTCATGGCTTATAACAAGGCTGCAACACCTCTATGTACTCTAAGGTGGTTGCCCATCAGGGAGGAAATTGTTTCTCCTCTGAATACTACTCTGTTTGTCAGTTTGCATTAAGATAGGTCAAACCAGGCAAACCACATTCAGAAGCAGGAACTTGGGTGAGATGTTCTCAGAAATAGAATTATTTCTACAGTTACAGTGCTCAGAAAAGTTTTCACTTCACTGAACTTTCTCTGCTATGTTGATCCAGAGAGAAAGTCAACACAATTTAAGTCAGGATGCCTGTGAAGGAAATCCTTAGTGATCTGTTTAAGTTTGTATCATGAGACTTTCTGGAAAACATGAAATCTTCCCCCTTCCCTGTGAATCCCTTGTTCTTCCTTCTGGCTGGTGGTGCTGAGTGCAGGATTGCTTTGCAGTCCTCAGCACAGGATGCTGGTACTATCCTATTAAATGGATGACCTTGTGTCATCTGCTGCTCCTCAGGTATTCAACAAGTGTTTTTTCAAAGATAACCCCTGGAGTTCTTGAAATTCAGTAGCAGTATCAAATAATTAACTGAAGGTCAGTGACAGTCCCTGCTACATCTAATTTGTAAGCAGCTGTTGAGGAGAAGCTGCACGTGGTGTACATGATAATGAAGATCTCCATTTCAGACCATATTATAAGAGTCCTTAGGGAAAACAGTGGCAGAAGTTCAGATGTTTAGGAAACTGTAAATACAGACTTGAGGCAGGAGCTTCTGTCAGTGTGTGTAATGTAAAGTGTATAATCACTGAAGACTGCACTTGGATATGGGCACATATCAAGCTCCATTCAGGTTAGAAGCTGCAAGTTCAAACACACGCTTTGCTGCTTTAGGATGTGGCTGCCTGCAGAAAATCACTTTTAAAACAGCAGAAAAGTATGTTCCATTTCAGGAGAAATGATAGGGTCCCTCCTTAGCTGGAAATCTTCTGCTAGAGCCAAAAGAAGCTATGTTTGCAGTGAGCAGTAATGCTCAGCTTCTAACTAAAATTCCTGAAAAATAAGATTTAAATCAATAAATTTCGATTACTGTGTTACTAAGCTGAAGAAAACAAAAAAAGAGGAATTTATAGTTAATATAGGAATGTTAGTCTGTTTGAGTTATCTCATAAGTTAGCACGATTCCAAGGTAGTTTTTTCTGATATAAATTTTTGGTTTTATCCTTTTATATATACAACCAGGTGTCTTAAAATGCCCCTTGGGAAGCAAAATTTGAAAGCAAATATAACCAAGGACCTTGTGCCCTATAGTTTCAAAGTAGACTGCATGGCTTTCATAAGACTCAATCATTAGATTTATCTAGATCTATTTTGTTAGATTTTTTTTAGAAATTAAAAATGCTCATTCGTGGCACACTAATAAAGCGTTTCAGCTTATTAGTTTATTCACCTATTTGAGCTCTCTCAACAGTCTGCAAATTGTATAGCAGATGACTTGCCAATTAATTTTAATTTGGGAAAAAAAATAATTTTTTAACTAGTCAAACTGACTTAGTGTTTAGCTGGAAAGTATCTAGCAATCCAAAACAAATTTTTCACTGGCAAAATGACACATTTTCTTTGATCAGAAGTTGCATTCTTTTGTTCACACAAAGGAAGTCTTTGGTGAAGAAAAACAACTCAGCCTTACTTTCTATTGTATTGGGTGTTATTGAGTGATTTTGATGTGTTATTTATCTCCAAAGGAATTTTGCTAGTCTCCTGTATCATTATACATCTCTATATGACGGTATCTTTCTAGGTAACCAAATATTTTCCACACTTTTTCAGTATCCTAATGTGTATTTAAAAAAACAATGATGGATAAGCTATTGGACAAATAGATTTTAGATAATATCTTCACAAATTTCCATCCCTAATTCTCTTCATTTAAGAGCACACTGGTTGTACACAGGAACTAATTTTTTTTTTAAAGTGTATGAAGATTATGACAAAAGGCAGCTTTGATAGCAGAGATTTTAGTTTAATCTAATTTTGGACTATTCATCTGTAAAAAAAAATCCTAAAATTGGCAAAGAGTGTTTTTTCACTGCTTGTTTCAGCTTTGTGATCCCTGCTTACCTGTGATAGCTGTTCTGCTTTGCCCAGCACACAGCAACAGTGAAATATATCCAGCAAGGAACATCTCCTGAAGAGAGTTGCCAGGAAAGGGGCCAGAGCAGGTTTGTGTGGGGCTGGTTTGTTCAGAGAGACAAATCAGCAGTGAGGCTGTGCTGAGATCAGGGCACACAGCACAGTGCTCTGCTGTCCCCAGATGGGGCTGGTGCTCCACGATGGCACAATGAGGTAAGACAATGTGAAATTCCTTCATACCAGTTGCAAAATGTTTTTCATGGGATAATTGATAAGATGGGAAAAAGAAGAAAGGACAGAAGCACGCTGAAACAATTAGAGGGAAAGCAAGAGATGGATCAGCTTAATATTTGATTCTTGGTGCAGTTAACATTTGAACAGCTGAAGTTTATGGGGATTGTTCCAAGACACAGAGAGTGTTCTGCCTATCTGCAGGAATCAATCATGCTGCTATTGATGACTAAATAAATAAAAAAAATAAGTTGGAAGGTGAAGAAACATCAGTTTCCTTCATTGTTGACAATTTGACTTCTTTCCTTGCCCCAGATGGCACAGGAAGATGAAGACAGTGGAGATGAAAGTACAGGAGTTTCAGATTTGTCAAAGAATACACTATACTTTCTGAGAACAAATCAGTAAATTATATGTTCAGTATTTTCTTTTGTCAAAACTAATTTGAAGAGAAGGCATAGGCTAGAGCAAGGTCACTGCCACACCTTTAGAAATTTGTGCTGTGTACAGAACAATTTGAAGAACTGACATATTTCCCTGCCTAGGTTGAAAAAGAAGTCTTTATAATTCCATCCAAGGGTGTCCTTTTAAACAACTGAGAGACTTGCAGATAAATTAGGGCCATCCATGGAGAAAGAGCAGGGCTGTGATTCACCACACCCTCCTGGGAGCTTGATACCCAGCTGTTACAGCAAGATTTTGTTAGAATGTTTGATATTGATTTCCATAAGCCTGTGTGACAGTGCAGGTAAGCTTTGACTGAGAGCCCTGTGTCCTGACATCAGTGGGCAAAGCTCTAGCCTCTCAAATTGTTCAAGCCTAATTGTTTGAACAACTGGAGATTCAAAACTGAGTGCTGGTTTAACTGTGTAACCTCATATCCATCCTAGGGCATGGAAAATAATGATAAAGGTCTTTTAACTTCCCTACCTACAAGAATTTCAGAAGCTGTGAGGTTTTCTCCCTGGAGTGCCGCTGCTGCCTTAATTTGGAAAAGTTTCTTGTGCTGATTCATTGGGGATTTTTTTGTTGTTGTTTTTTTTTTTTTCCTGGTACCTGTACAATATATTTGAAGGAACAGATGCTACTGGAGATGAGGGGAGCATGAGCTGATTTGTGAGTTAGAACAGTTATCTTCCCCACTCAAGGAATTACATTTTGTCCATAAAGCTGGTGTGGTTCTGCTGTTGGCTCAGGCTTGGCCAGCTGTGATGATACCCCTTCTCTTCAACTGGTTGGCAGGCTGCTTCATCCTGACCTTTTCCAGCCAAAAGGGGGTTGTCAGCTCTGTGATATCACCTCCAAAGCCACTCACAGTCAATGCAGACATGAATCTCTATATATGTCTGAGGAACATTCAGCAATACACACACAGAACAGCCTCGATGCACCTGGGGTAAAGGCATGAGGACATACAAAGTGTACCTTGCTTGTTAAAAGCTCTGGGTCTCAAGCTGAACATCTGGAAAGGAAATAAAGGTTTTGCTTCACCTTTCTGCAAAAAGTGAGTAGATGTAACTTGTTTGGTGTGGGGTTTTCCCTGTATTATTGGTCAGGATACTAAAAGCAGTGCTGTTTAACCCTTACTCACAGACACACTAAATCTTTAGGAAGCTCAATAAGAAGCTCAATTTCAGAGAACAGAAAATAAGGCTCACTAACAGAAAATCAGGCTCACTAACAGAAAATAAGGTTCACTAACACTAAGCCCAGATTTTCTAGAGTTGGAGGGGATTTTACACTGAAATTCCTTTGAAAATCAAATGCAATGAGCACCTATTTCTTTAACAGCCTTTGAGAATTCCCTCTTAACAATTTGTGCTGCAAGATTCTTGGAAGTTCGTCAGTAAAAGACTGACCGGTCTCAGGACTCCTGTTATACAGGGTTTATAAGTATTTCACTATTTTCACAAGTTTCCTAGCTTTTCTTATGGAAAAGTCAAGCAGCAGGTGCACTCATTTTTTTAGGTCTCAACCCTTGCTCTATGATAAATATCTTACCTGTCAACTGGATATCTCTCTACCTCTACAGAAGGAACTGAGGGGTTTAAGCACATGAGGGGAGAAAGAAATGACTTTAATTCAATACATCACTTTTGTTCTTCAGTCTTAATACCTTACTAGGAAGAATACCCCATACATGAGGCATCAAAAGGTATATGGCTACAGGGAGAGGATGCTATCACCAGCAGCACTGGGAGAGTGTTATTTCCAGTGTTTAAACACCCTTAGAATCATGCTTCATGGTGTTAAAAGAGTAATGTAGTCCTGGTTCATGCTGGCAAACATTAAAAGAGTAATCCCAAATCCTGTCACAATGCAGTGAATAATCGCCATGCATTATGTAGGCTGCTGGATATGCTACCAAGACAAGCAGGAAAGCTTCAGCATCTGGCTTTTCATTATAATTACCAAAGATCTGCCTGGGTCTGTCCTGCAGAGCTGCCAGCTCAAACAGAGGCTTTTATGGGAGAGCCACCCTTTGGAAGCCCTGTATGGTTTTACTGCGCGTCTGCCACACAGGTAGAGGAAATAAAGCCACTGGCTGGAGGCAGAACTGCTGGAGGAGAAACAGATGTGTGTGTCTGTGAGAGGCCCAAGCAGGTAGAAAACCAGAGGGAAAGAGAGGAGGAGGCAGTGGGGTGTGTGCTTGTCTGTGCTCTGGGGAGCAGTAGCAGAGAGTGTCAGCTGGAAGAGCCTACTTGCAGGGTCCTGCAGGTAAGAACCTGATTGCAAGACACCAGTCAGGACTAATGACAAATGCATTTCAGGGCTCCTGCTCTGGTGGTGATGCAAAGGAATACAGGCTGGCACTGGAGCAGAGTTTCTCCATGAATAACTCAACACCTCTTGCTGCTCCCTGGGAGCAGAGGGATGCAGTGTGATGGGCATATACTGTACTGTGCTCTTGCCTCATACCAAGGACTTTAACAGTCAAAATAGCAGCCTGTCTCTTCTTAATCAGATCTAATATTTAATTTGAGTTCTCTAAAATAGACATGAAAGGAATACAGAAATTGTCATTACAGTTTATACATAAAATCATACCAGCTGCTTATCTGTAGCTATGCTGGTTGTTTTCAGGTGCTGTGAAAAAGAATAAGCAGCTCTGCAGATGATGAATAATCTAATGAAGTCAGGAAAAGCTGCATAATTAAGCAAGGTTGAGGTAAAACCACAGCTATTTTGGAAGAGTTCTAACTTTAACAAGGCCAAGATTTTACCTCAGGTCTTCATAGAATAGTTTATCACCAAATAATTTTTTTCCTTAGCCCTGAAGGATGAAGGCTTATAGCCTTAATTTTATTTATCCCTTCTTACGTAACCATGAATGCTCTTATTAGCCATATAAATGTCTAACACTCTTTCAAATGCTGGTAAACCCAGCCACTCATTAGTAGCCCAAGGGCAAAATAATTCTTTTCACCGGTGCTGCAGATTTATAAAAGTTTGAGCCTTATAACATTTTTCTCTTAGGTGGGCCAGGAATATGCTTAATTCATTTCCTTATAGTTAGAAAATTATTATTAAAAAGTTTTAAAAGTTTAGCTATTGGAAAACATGCACATTTTATTCTATGTATCTTTTTCACTTGAGAAATAATTGCAAATATTCGTTGAGATGAACATATGTGGGGGTTTCAGACACACCTTTCAAATTTCCTGCATTTTGAAGAGTAACACACACGTCTCTGCAGGGTTGATTTACTTCCCTTCCACACAGATCCCGTCTCCCTCACTTTGACTGCTGAAAACTATTTCCACTGTGAATTTAAAAATATGGTAGCATGATTTTTGCACTAAAAGAAATGGCTTTCTGTTTCTCCATGGCTCTTATTTTTTGATGTTTCATTTGGAATTTTTATTGCATGTGTTTTCTCACATTTAGCCTCTGGCAGGTTTTTATGTGTGATTTATGATATAGTAAACGTGTTTTGAGCACACTCCAGCTGATCAAGAAGAAGGTATTTTCAAGAGAAAAGATGCCTGCAGACAGAAAAAAAAATATTCTCAAATAAATTAAAATAAATTTGATGGTAATGGTAATAGCTTTGTTCAAACACTGCTTTCTGAGGAGCCTTGGTACAGAGCTCTGTCATTGAATGGTTGTGTGATACCAGGCAATGACTTCCCTACAGATATTGTTTTCCCTAATTCCTCTCATGCCTTCCTTGTCAGCTCTGATACCTTCAGAGGCAAGATGGGCTCTTTGCCCTTGTAGTGCCTGCAGTGAGGCTCGGGATGCAGGAGGCAGCTGAACTGGTCATAGTTCACTCAAATGAAAGAGCGAGATCCCTCTCCTCCCTTCCTTGGCTCTGGCACTCATCTGTTTGCACAGGGAGCCAATTTGCCTCTCTAACCCAGCTAAGGGCTTTGCTTTTTGCCAAGATAATTTTCTGTTCTTTTGTTAAATCGAATTGATGCACCATGGGATCAGATCTGTGCCACAGCTGTCTGAAGGTAAAGCATTGCCAGTGCATGACGTGGAATTAAGGGAAAAGAAGAGAGGGCTGGATGATGAGTTGCTGATTTGAACTGAAACTGCTGTAATCTGTGTAATGATGAGAGTTGTTGCATTGCTCCAGGCCAGTTCAAACTTCCATTGTGAGCTTGGGTGAGCAATGCTGTGCAATTCTGTCCCAGATCTGTGTAACTATAAGAGTGTGAGCACAGACAGGCTTCAAAATCAATGGTGTGGCTGCAAGCTGTTTGTTGAGAGTCAGAAGAACTCAGAGCACTGATTGTTATTATATCAACATAAGCCAACATTTCAAAAATACTTGCTTTTAAGTAGATATCCAAGTTTCCAAGTATTCAGTCATCGCTTCCCTATTTCTCACTAACTTTGTTATGTTTTTTCAGTGATGGATAGCTCTGAATTTAGGTGGCTACCATATGTGGGTCAGATTGTATGGATGTTGGAGGGTTGCATCAGGCTGGCAGGTTTGACAAACCAGGCCACTGTTTTGACAGAGATGTCTTTTTCTCTTCCTTTCTGGGCTGAAACTCAATACTTGTCACAGAGATGTTCCTTTAGCAGCCTCAGGAAGGAGCTGAAAGCTGTTAAATATGGAACTACAGTACTACAGTTTGTGCTGCTAATCTGACTGAGGAAAGGGACAAGGCATCCTGGCAGCAAGTGTTTCTGTCCCTGCTAGCATGGGGGAGCTCTTGGCTGTGTCCCCTCTCCTTTCTGTAAAGTGCAGGTGCCGTGGGTGAGATGCTGTGTTTGGCAGACAGCAGTGACATAGAGGGGTGTGTGCAGACATGCAGACGTGCAGTTTGTTGCTAACCAGTACACAAACTTCCTATTTGCTGTCATCCTCTGCAGATATTCACTTGAATTTTTCGGTATGAGATTTCTTTTTCCCAGTATGCAAAGCAGTGGCTCACCTGTAACCAAAATTTGTGTGGTGCTTTAGAGCAGCCAGTTGTGCAGAGGTTTGCTGATTAAATACACTTTTGGAAACAAGCAGCTGTTGTCTGATGTTTCTGATGCAGGTTTCAGAGATATTACAGGCTGTGGGAATACATTCCTTACTGATTTTGGCTGAAATACCGTCACTTCTGCCTCTAGTCCATGGCTGGCCCTTGCTGGCTCACCAGACCCTGCCGGTGGAGGGAGCTGGGCAAAGTTGCTCCCTGTCTCTCTCTCAGGAGAATCATCTGCACTAGCACAACCCTTTGGGCCTTTCAGAAATGCAGGTGTGTCCAAAGTGGATTCAGGGATTCTCACACTGCCCCAGGGGCTGGCAGAGCTGTGGAGGTGCAGCCCTGGGCAGAAAACGCTCACAGGCAGAGGGGAGAGCTCTCCCCAAAGCCAGAGCCATGTTCAGGCAGGCACATGGCCATCACCTGCCTGTGGACTTGCACTTATGGGCAGTGTAATCCAGCCAAAATGTGTGTTTTAACTCCAGAACACACATCCTGAGAGCTGGGACCTGGCTCTTTAGCCCATCCCGTTTATTGCACGTTCATTGAGCTGTGTCTGGTTTAGTGTTGGAGAGAAAAGGCTCATGAATCTGGACACAAAGGTCTCAGTCCAGTGCTGACATTTCACTGAGGGTTCCCTGGCACCTTTCTTCCTCTATTAAAGATTGCTGTGTCCTAGAGACAATTTCCCTATTAAATAGAAGAGAGTTACTATAATTTTCTCCTGCAGTATATATTCCAGATCACAGCTATATTGACCATTATGATTCCTCTGAGTTTTCCTCCATTAATCATAACAAAAGCTATTTAACTATTTAGGAAGTGCAGCCTCTAAACACACTTTTAGTTTCACAGTTTTTTGTTACATCCCGTAGTGAACAAGATGGAGAGAAAAGGATTATTTAAAAATAGCTTTGAGGTAACACATTACTAAAGTAATTTCAAACAATCTGAAGGAGTCATTTGGAATGACAGCTTTTATTACTTCCTCTGTTAGTAGATTAGGAGATAAAATGCAAGTGATTGAAATGAAGCAAGAAATATTTTTCCAGGTGTTTGTAGATGATACATTAAATAATTTAGTAGCTGGGAACAGTGTGTCATGCAATCATTCAGCAGAAAGAAGAAAATTGAGGGTATAAAATTCCCCCAGCTACTGTTCTGGTCTTACTGATATTTATATCAGCAAAGAAATCGCATAAGTGGCAAATCTGGCCAGTATAGCTGCTGTTTCATTCCAGTATGCATTTTCTATTTGAAAATATACAACCCCCCAGGTATCTTTCTAGTATCTTCCTGTTGCTCTAATTTTTTATTCTTTCATAATTACAAGTTCTTCTAAATTATTAGCTACATGTTCACTCTGATTTTATGTCCTTCCCTTCCTAGAGGCCTTCTCTTTTCCTAAGTATAGGGTATGCATTTTGTACTCATTAATATAGTTTTATCTTTGATCTTAGCTAATATCTCTACTATAAATTGCTCCTAGCTTGGGCTATAACATCTTTTCTAAGATATATGACAATGAGCATATAAGAGTGAAGTATCAGCTAGCAGAGATTTTCATTTGCACCACTTTCATCAGGAAATAGCATAATAATGTCACTGCAGTTTCAGTGCAGATCCCAGTCTGGCACAGATAAAATAGCTTATGGCTGTAGAGATTCATATTGATTCAAAACAGTTTGGTTAATGAGGATAATAGACTCCATTGTTCATTTTAAATAGGAGAGAGTGGTGATGATGAGGCAGACTACAAGTGGTAAATAACTTTCATATATTTGTACAAATTACTAACCCACTTGTAGCTTGAATGACTATGTTCATTTAATTTGATCATCTTTCTCAAAAAATATCGACAAATGGAATAGACCCTTCTCAGACATGAACATCACTTTCTATTGTTGGTCAGAGGGGTCATCTGAGTCTGAATCTACAGATGGTTTGTGAACACTCTGTTAGGGAAGTTTTTATTCATTGGACATTATTCATTTTTATTTTGGCAAACAAAAGGGATTTTTTGGTTAAGATTGTGAATTTAGTTTTTCACCTCAGCTCTGCTTCAGAGAATCCAAACTACTGACAAATTGGGGCATTGGACTCTGAAAAGAAACTTCTGTGAGATGATGAGAAACTGAAAATTTCTGGTTTCATATCCTATGACTGCCTGCTGTAATTGGGCAGTGTATCAAGAGAAGTTGTGGGGGCTTTCAAGACAGTCTCATTTGAAGTGGCAGACTGGACTCAGATGTTACTTTCTAGCAATATTTCCGTAGTTTTGTGATTTAAGGCATTTGGGATTACCTAAAAATCAACTGTCAGTTCTTCAGAATTTGAAACTTGCTGTTTTGCTCTCTGAATGTTACCTGCTGTAATGTAATGTTGGAAACTCCACAGAAGAGAGAACCTGGATTTCACTTGTTTTCCACTCTTTTTCCCTTTAAAGCTGATGTAATTGCATAAATGCCATGTTCTTATATGATGCATCTATGAAGGAACATTTACACTAGAGGTTACAAAGGTCAAGAGTGAGGCAGATTTTAGGAGAGAACCAGATACTTGTAGGGATTTTGAACCTTTGATAGTGTACATGGAACAGAGAACAATACTGGATTAATCTAAGTTCCTCTCTATCTCTGCAAATGTCTGAAAACTCTGATCCACAGCTCAATAATTCTCAAGGGCGGAGTTAAAATAATGGTTGGATTTTCCTTTTCTTTTTTGCCTTTATTAATTCTGAGTTTCTAAAGTTAATTTCCTGTTCCCTCCCACTTCCCACCCCTTCAGCTTTTTGGTACTTTTAGAAAATCTATTCCACTACATAAATTGGGTAGCTTTATCTTTTAAAAAAATATATAATTTATCCTGTTTTCTTCCTCTGGTATGGATCATTTGCTGTGAAACAAAGAGTATAGTCATTGTTTTGGTAGTCAACACCGTATTTTATAAATTTACCTTATTACAGGTTTACTGATTTAGATACTTTGCAAATGGATGTGTATAGAAGTGTGAGTGAATGGAGAAATTATACTCCATTTATCTGTTCCATCTGTTCTATCAATGCCTAGTGCTTTTTATTTTTATATTAGTCCAGTGCTTGGAATAAGCAGCAGCCCCAACCTTCCCTCTCCCAGTACTGTAGACTGCAGCTACACAAATAATTGTTTTTTCATCTCTGGAGCACTTGGCTTCTGATCTCAGCATTGACAAAAATTCCTGAAGCCCTGCTGCTGCTGGGTTTCTTGGGGCTCTAAGTGCTGTCCTGGCACAGAATTTGCATTAAGTACTTTGACGCTCTTGGAAGAAAATCATTCCTTTCAGAAAGCAGCTGAAATAAGCTCAACCTTGGTGTTTGTGCCTTCACAAGAAACATGTTATTTTCTTTAAATGTAAGGAATTGGCCTGACATTTTCACAGGCACCGCCGTGATTATGAGGCAGAAGTTTCCAAATACCAGACTAGAATTATAGTCAGTTCCAAGTAGCTATTGCACTCTCTTCTCTGAGCTGTGTTTTGTTAAACACACATTCAGGTCTCAGAGCAGTTTAGAGAAAAACAGGTTCCTATTCTAGAGACAGTTTTCTAAGAAGTGAATTCAGATAGCCTTCACCCAAAAGACCTTTCTAAACCAGCTGAATAAAGAAAATATGATAATGTGTGAAAAAATAATCCTGAGGCTCATCTTGCTCTTGTTGCATGCAGATCAGCTTTGCATTTGTCCTTGTGTCTCCATGTAAATTTAAATTGCTAGTCTCTTCTTTGACAAAATCTGGTTGTGCACCTCACTGAAAATCTGAGGTCCCAGTTTGTATTTCTACTTTGTTGATAAGTCAGAGGCTCATAATTTTAGGCAAGGATGTTGTTCTCCCCCGTTGTAGGGCAATATCTTGGAAGAAAACCACACTTCTGATTTTATAAAGGGAGCAGAAAAGCTTCTGTTTCTTTTAAAGTTATAGAAGTCTTTTTGTAGACAAGCTGTGCCCATGTGCCTGAGTTTGCTGTTTTCATTTCCTTTCATGCCTGCTACAAGAACTTTTAAAGTCAAGTTTTGACATATATTGGTAGCAGTGGCAAATTGAAAAGCACTTGAAACACATAAAGTGGTCTGAGTCCTTTGCTTTGCAGAGGAGTCAGGCTCTGAAGTAACTTCTGAGTGGTGAAAGATATCTCAGTACATGAAAACCTCAAGCTGCCAAACTACCTATGAGCTGAGGGAGGCTGCTTCTAATCTACACTTCAGGTTGCCCTCTTGATCTGCCCCTTCCTCTGATTCTATCTGTGTTACTTTTGATGCTTATTTTTCCTATAGATCAATAGTTTTGGAGTGTGGATGTCTGGTAGATTGCTTCAGGCAGATCCTACTACTCCTTGATAAAAAAAAAAGAGAGGCCAAGCTGAAACGTGCCAGGAGATGAGGACAGCAGTGAGAATAAGGCTGAGATAGAGCAAATGAGAAAAAGAGGGCTAACACAGGCTAGGTGTTACTGGTGTCTGTGTTAGAGGAGATTTGATAAGGCTACTGTGTTGCCCTTCCTTAAAAAGTTGCAATAAGTTCCTTTCTAACAATTGGTTATTTGATGCTTAATTAAAAACTTGCAATTTTCTTCTTAATCTATGCATATTATCCTCCTTTTCCTTCTTAGGGGGATAATTTAAATAGAAATTTTGTTAAAGTAGATTTGAAGGGATGATAGAGGGCTTTTACAACCATTAATCAAACAGGAACAGTTTCCTGTGGAAATTTTTCTCAAATAAATAGATACTGGTTTGCAAGTCCAATTTTGAAGCAGTGGGATTCGTTAGAACTTTTCTGCTCATTAAAAAGCCAAATTTGCATTGGTGAAAAACAGCTCTCTGTCTAGCTTCTTTCTGGCAAGAAAGGTAATGATTGATGAAAGAGAGGGAAAAGTATAAATCAAATATTCCTTCTGTAATTCTCTCATTTATGAACTACTAGTATTTTAAATTAGGGTTATAATTGCTGTGCCTATGTTCTCCATGGATAAAGTGCAGCTTTTGACCATTACAGAAAAGTAATCACCTCTGAGGTGAGAGATTTGATCCCAGACAATGGATTGAGAAAACATGTTCCCGTCCCAGTGAATGCTGGCATATCATCCTTGTCATTTCAAACACCTCTTGTAGTCTTCTTCCCAGCTCATCCTGTGCTTCCCCACAGCTCAGACAAAGGAAAATTGCTTTCCCTTTATTCCCTGGATGAGGGGCTATGTGTGTACTGTTATCAGAGGTCACACGCACAGTAACCTCTCTCCTTGGTCTCGCAATGGACAGACTCAATATTTCTCTGCATAAAAAAGGCACAGTAAGCATGATATTTTATATCAAAAGCACCACTGCCTAGTGCTGCATCAGAAATAACGTGGTATTGAAGGAGCTCAGATCCTTATTGATTAAAGCTCTTCCAGGACTGCAAGCAAACACTTGAAGAACATTTTTTACTTTCTATGGACCTAAAAAAAGGTTCCCATAAATATTTCTACTTTATGGTTAGAAAGAAAATCTATATTACCACAGGTCATATTATTCCAGGATGTATTTGCTTAGTGTTTCTAAAAGAAATGCATGACAGAGATACTCTTGTGCCCATGTAGGCTGACTTTGAAGTGGACTTTTTCCAAAGGTCAAAACGTCATTGCTGACCTGAGCTTGCTAACAGCTGCAGGGGTAACAGCAATTATGATTTACCTAGTGTAAACACACGTGATATTGACCCAAAATCTGCATGTTTGGAGATCTGTTAAAAGTTTTAAAAAAAACCTGTTGCAATTGCTAAGAAGAAGCATACTAGAATGAGAATGCTAACAAAACCTGCGAGCTACTGCAGAATAATCTAGGATATGGTAGAATTCTATTAGTATAAAATATAAACAAAATAATAATTTATATCTAAAGGATGAAAACACAAAGTGAATGGACATTATTTAGTCTTTTTTCTATTTGAAACATTTTCAGTTCCCAGAAGGGAGAGGGCTGAAAATGTTGGTTACCCTGAAATCTACATTTTCTCAGTGTTGCTTTCTCACAAAATATATTTTTTCAATATATTGTTATGTCTCAATATCTCATATCATAGGTAAAAGCTGTTATCTAACATGATAAATGCAGTCCTTTGAATGTCATCTCTTACATTCCTAAACTGTTACCACAAATAACACTCAGTGCTTAGTGAACCACTAGTGGTTTTCCCAGTGGGGAGCAGTGTATTGTGCTGGCACTTCAGAAAAACTGGATTTCTGTTTCCAGTTCTGGCATTGAAGTATGAGACCTTATACTTTCTTTTTCCCTGTGCCCTCTATCTTTTTAGATTTGTCAGGTTTTATACCTCAAGTATTATGGCTTAATTCATACCTTAAAATGTCTATTCAATAGGCCTTGATTTCAAGCAATTACTTTAGAGGATCTCACAGAAGAAATGCATGATAATGACTATAAAAACAAGATATGTGACATCCAACAATATCCATTTTAATGAACTTGAGAGAACATTATTTTTTTGGCTCTGCTGCCTGGGGCACAGCTTCACTCTTTCATTCCTGTTGTGTTGAAAGGAATATCAAAGTTGCACCTGAAATGTAAGAACAGGAGGTAAAAGGGTGTAAGAGAGGTGACAAAGAAAGGGCAAATTCATTAATGTTTTAAAAACTACATCTGACTCTCTAGGTGTCTGTGTGATAAGTTTAAGCCTTGTGATTTTCATACCAGTCTTTTCCATCTCTTCAATTAACAAACTTTGATGTGCTACTCTAGAAGCAAAAATGTGCAAATGATTTCATTATGGGGTTTTTAATTTCCTGGCAGCTGTGGTCCAGTCATACTGAGACATTCAGATGAATTCCTGCCTCTTCTCTGCACAGGATCTCTTTGGGGTAATAGCCATAGGAACATACCTTGCACAGCAGTCAGTCAAAGCATTTTCCTCCTTTCCTGCTTGTTGGTGAATTCCCAGCTTCACCCAGATCATTTTTTTTCCCAGATAATTTTCAGACAGATTGTTTTCCTAATCAGATTCCCATCTCACCAGATTAAGAGTGAGACCAGGGTGACAGGGGCAATATTGCCAATACCTTTGACCAGCAAGCCTTGCTGCCAGTGGCAGTCTGACAGAAATGTCACAGGTCTGTGCCTCTTTCCTTCCTGCCTCATCACAAAATCTGTACATTTTCCTTCTTTAATATGCAGTGCAACACTGATCTGCCACATTACTGCAGCTCTTAAAATCATTCTTGTCATAATCAGACATACTATAAAATCGTTAGATTAATTAGAGTAACCTTGCTGTAATAAGACTTGTTGTGCAATTATCAATGGAATTACATAAAACAGTTGTGTGCCAGGTTTGCCTTCTTCTTCTTGTAGAAACACAGAGCACTTAGGCACCCTCCCCTGTCAGAGCTGGTCCTCCTTGTAAAAAACCAGCAAAGCAGACAGATGGAGATGGTAAATTCTTTCCAGGACTCATCTCTTTTACATTTAAACTGTCAGGATCATGTTGTTCTTAAAATCTATAATTCTTGGGTTTAGGCTGAGGTTTGTTGAAAGGCTTCTGCAAAATATCCTGAAGCTGGCCTGTCTCCTGCTTTAGCCATTCTTGTGACAAGAACATTTCCTGAAGCTTTTGTGTGATCCTCTTTAAAATGCAACATCATTAATAATCTTTGGTTCTAAACCTGAACAGTGATATAGATGAATGAACCAAATCTATAATGAGTGGTCCAAAAACATGACATGATAAAGAATTTCTTTGTTTTCAGGCTGACTGTGCAATAGATTTATCCTTCTAAGTCACAGAGTGTTTGCATGACTGTGAGTTACTCTTGGGGGTCAGCACTCCAGTTATGCAACTGTGCAGGGAAGGTAAGGAGGTTTTCTTCAGAGACGTTATGAAGCTGGAGAACAATTATTGCAACAGATAGGGTGTGGAAGAGCTCAATAATGAAGCAAGCAGCTTTCTGTAATAGTTGCAAGATTCATATCAAGGGAGAGTTGTTATAATTTTGAAAACTCTCAGTCTGACTTTCAGCTTGTATCTTGTTAGTTAACAGTACAACATTGTGTTGGCTGGATGAGATCCTGAACTAATAGCTCTTTTTCACCTCTGTTGTGCAGTGTAATTTGTTCTTAGCTCTTACCCAAGATATTAGTCTCCTGTACTGTCTTGGTATTATTAAGAAATTATTATTCTGAGCACAGAGCTAACTTTCACTGGCAGAAAGAGCATCTTCAGGGGTTGCTATAGCAAATATAATGTTGAAATCCCCTTGGCAGCAGTGAGATGGAGCCCTGTTAGTATGCAGAATATACTCCCTAGTTCAGAAAATCATGCATTATTTTGCTTGATTGTATTAATGTCCCAACATATTTATTTCAGCTACATGAGTACAATTGGTCAGATATGAAAGAAAACCTTTTTCCCTGTTAAGTTGCATTATGTGTAAGTGATGTGGGGAAGCAGGAAGTGGCATTTTAGGCAGGTAGTATTGTATGGGTTCATAGGAAGCAACAGAATCTTGTCTGTGTAGTTGTGTCCATCACAGATTTTTGCTTCCATTTCCTGAAGTGAGTGGCAGTTCACTCAGTTTTTACTGTTCTACATCTCTGACCCTGTTGGTTATCTGGAAGTTTGGGGGAATCATGACCTGTGCCAACTGAGAACCAGTACTGAGCTAGGTTTTGCCCAGTCTTTACACATTCACATCTATGGTTCTGTGGAGTGTAAAAGGTTTCTCTGCTTTTCCAAGTGCTGTTTCCTAGCAAAAATCCTGAAGTAACACAGCAAGACAGAGCTGATGCAGCTGTGTTTGCAAGTAAGGGATGAGCCAGTGTTCCAGCAAGGCAAGTGCATTTCCTTGTCTCTGTGCTGCATGAGGATGCGTTGTAGGGTCTGTGTTGGGATATTTGACTTGCAAATGAGTGCTTCTGGACCTTGTTGAACTGACAAGGCACTAAATAATTAAAAGAAAATAAATGAAACTGCTTTCTGCCAAACGATTGCAAAATAGGGACTTCACTGTACTACTGTAGATATGGGAATGGGTCCTTCATTCTGAAAAACAAAAAGAGGCTGTGCTTGCATGAAAACAGAACAAATTTTAATGACTAAAAGCCTTTGAGTGAAGGCAGTAAAGATTTACCAAAAATAAGCCAACTTTTTCCTCTGATGAAGTTTAGGTAGCTGAATTTTCTTAAGTCTAACTCTCTGTAATTCTGTAAAGAGTGTGTAATAGTGACACAAGGATAGTTACTAAAACTGGAAAAGAGAAAAATCAGTCATGGCTGAAAGAGGAAAAAACAATGGGAAAGGAAGCTTCTGCACTGAAGGGTGATTACTAATGAATTCCTCAAGCATAAGCCTTGCTTAATACTCCCATTAATAAACTTGTCACAAAGTATAGAAGCACTTGAAATAAATTTGTTGATCTCATAATGCTGGAGCTGTCAGTACACAGAAAGATTGAAATACCACACCAGAACAACTGGGTGACAGAAATAACAAAAAAATTAGCTGAAATTTAATGGAGCAAAGCACAGGGTAAAGCACAGATGGATTAATGAGCAGAACTTTTGCTACCTGTTCAAGTGGCTCCAAGTGGAGATGAGAGCTGGACAGAAAATCTGGGTGATTTCCTTCAACACCATTTGATTGGGAGCCACCAGTGTGTCAGAACAGATGCAAAGAAGACTGAGGATGAATCAGGCCAAGGGAGATTGTATTGTGCAAAATTTAGACAAAATTGAGTCTGAGAAGGGATACGAGTATTCTCTGCTGGGGATACACTCAAGATGAGCAATTTCAGGCTCAGAGAGGCTGGAAAATTTGACCATACATGGATCAGGAATAAAATGACAGAATTGCAGCCATCTAAAAGTGATACGGGTCAGCCTCCCATTAGAAACTGTGGGTCTAAGAAATATGATCATTAGACACCCAGTTTATAAAATATATGAATGCAGCTAAGCAATTAGGCTTCATGTTCTTTATCTTGTGTTTTTATGCAAATGTTTTATCTAGTAAAATTAAAGCCATCTAAAATCAAAGCAAAGAAAATCTTTGTTAAGCCAGCCTGTTCACTTAATAAGTTGCCTTTTACAAATTAACCAAATTAAGCTAAAGATCGCACAACTCCTTCAGGGTTGTAAGATGGAGCATTATTTATGATTTATTTGTTTATTTTTTTTCCTCTTCCCCATTCTATTATTATATAGTTGGCACACCTTTTCTGTAAGCAGCTTTGATAGTAACTTTACAACAGATCCTTCTGTCACATCTGTCAGTGTAATTTAATTGATTTCAGTGCAGTTTTGTGAACCAAGGCCCTGGCTTTCAGGCCCTGATCAATTATCTGTCAGAAGTAATTTTTGTCACTCTACATTTTTGTAAAAGATTAATAAAAAGGCATAAAAAAAGTCAGAAACATGTCAGATGTACATTTCCTTCCTGAGGAAGATTTTTAGGACTCCAAGTGTAATGATGTCCCCATGTAAAGCTTCAGTTTTGCTGCTGATGTTGTTGGGAGAAATATGAGACCACGATGGACTACTATGGATACTTATTACTATGGGTCAAATCTTCAGCCAGTGTTAATCAGCCTTATTTTCTAGATGTCAGGGAATCTATACTGATTTATACCTTGATCACTAGTATGAGACTGCCTCTGAATAGAGTCTAATATGGCCTTGATTTTTGTGTTGCCAGGGTCACATCACCACTGTCAATTTTTCTGGAAGACTATTTAGAATTTATAAATACAGTCCATGCTTACTCAGCTTCTTAAGTGAATTATATACTTATCAGAAGCCATACAAGATATTTACAAGCTTTATTCTGTCTCTGAACACATTTGCATAATGTCACTGCTTCTATGATTTCCTTGTCATTTTAAACCGTGTTTGCAGTGAGTGGCTGATGAAAAACTCATTGAAGTCAATGAACACAAATGAGTTTTACTTCAGTGCTTTACATGCTTGATATAGAAAGAGGAATATTACTTTGGCCTTGCTCTTCCCTGCTGATGAATTTCTTGCCTTCTATTTATTTTTCTTGGTTTACTCTTTAACTCTGTTCTCTAAATTTGGTGGGATCTGCTCAGGGGTAACTGTCCTGAGACAGGTCAGCAATTTCCAAATATTATAGAGCAGGGATATGTGAGATGCTTTCCTTTGCCTTTTTTTTGCACCTAGCAACAATCATGGATTCTTTTGTATTTCATATGGCAATAAATTTACACCAACTGCCCTCCCTGGACCTTGCAGTGTAAGCACCATTTCTCATTGCTATTAAACAACATCACTCTTACAGTTGCAGTGAAATTATTCAACTTTTAAGATTTGTTTCTGAATGAGCACTTATGCACTGACAAATGACAACTTGAACTGATTTGCACTCCCTGAGAAAAAAAATAAATGTGTACATCATTATTTATTTTCTCTTTAAAGTATCCCTTGTTTTCTCAAAACACAGAGGGCTGATATTTCCATAGGGCTTCAAACCTATTGATTTGCTCATTGCTATGGCCACAGATCACTTGTTAACCAATTCTGGCCAGTTTGCATTGGTGAGGGACTGGGTCTGTCGATCACCAACATATTTTGTGCTGGGCTCAGGCAGCACTCCTGCAGGGCTCTCAAATACTCATACTGGCTGAGGTATTGTACTAGTCTCAGAGGTGATGAAACTTTGAATTTTGTTCAGGACTCGTGTTTAAAATGAAAATTTCAAAGCACTTCCATAGAAGGATATGTCCCTAACCTGCAGGCACTATTTGTCCAGGTAAGTGCAGTCACCCTCCTGGAGAATAGTTGGTGCTCAGACCTCCAGCTGGGCCCTGCCCTGCTTATTTCTTTACTCACTTTCAAAGCTTTCCACACCCTCTTTTCCCGTGTTACAGTGACTAATTTCAAGGTTAGCTCCTTTACTCACAGTGCAGCAAGAGATAAGCACTTTATGGAGAGGAGCAAAACCTGCTCCATTCCTTGTCCTTGTTTCTCCTCCTCAATGCAATGAGGAAGTGTCAGCTCTGGCAGGCAGGAGGAGGCAGCTGTGATCATCTGTCAAATGAAAATCTCTCTGACACCAACAGCAGGCAAGGAAAAATGCTCAGATGGACCAAAGTAGGTAAGAACCTCTAACAAAGCATAGTTGTGTACCACAATAAATTTTTTGACCTTCAGTCTTTTCTTTCTGGAGATGAAAGAATGATAGAGCCAGAGTGAAACAAAAAAAAAATACAGGAAAAAAAGTAGTACAGCTCATCTTCATTTGAAGTAAATCCATAAAAGGTGCTCGTGCTAAATCAGAAGGAGAACTCTGCTGCCCAGTTAAGTTGCTGAACTTAACCAAGAATCATTGAGAAAGTTCCCTTTTGTT